>APFE030491724.1:103080-129965 GCA_000404065.3 Pinus taeda | reverse complement strand
GTTCGAAACGCGTCGACAATGATCTTTTTGATGTGATTTATGCTGAAGCTCTCTTTACAATTATGATGGATCACAGAAGCCTCAATTCTACAACTAAGTAATAACTTTAAAATAACAATTAATACTTAGCAAAAAGTATTATAATACAATTTTAACCTAAATCTGTTAATAGTTATTAAATAATAATAATAAAAGTTAATTTTAATATAGATAATGACACTTAATAGTCATATTTAATAATTAATAATAATAGTACATATTATAACTTTTACTTACTACTTCATTATTATTAATAATTCATAGGTTAAAATTATTATATGTTAATTATTAATGTCTAGACACTGATTCTAGGAGATAAAACCTTATAGAGGGCAAACCTAGGAGGCACCAGAGGTTTTGATTTCTCTGATTTCTCTGATTAAGGGAAACCAGCTCCTACTGATCTCGATCCCATTGTCCCTGTTGAGATTATGAGGATGTTTCAAAATCTCAAGAGCCTCTCTAATTTTCCGCTTCTGATGATGTTCTTCTCTAGCGATAATTGAGGTGTTTTCCACACACAGATGGTGCTTAGTTTTAGAGGAATGCTCTGCGAGGGCCGAAGTACGAGACCTATCATTCCTAATATCTGTTGAATGTTCCTTTAGTCTTATTTGCAAGGAACGACCTGTTTCACCAATGTAACTAATCCCACATGAACAATCTATTTTATAAACTCCTTTAAGTTGTTGTCTATCAATATTATCCTTGATAGACCTCATACTTTGTCTAATCGTTCCGAGGGTCGAGAACTGGATGATTATGTCTTTCTTCCTTAGGATTCTTGCAATCTTGTCTGTTACCCCTTGAATATAAGGTAGAAACACCTTCCCGCACTGAGGTTGGTCTTGAGCTTTAGGCTCCTGAGATAACACCCTTCTTTCAACCCTTTCTATAGCCATTCTGATTTATTTTTCTTTGTAGCCTATACTATTAAAAACTGATACTACGTCCTTTTCTTTGACTAAATGATCAAAATCAGAGATTCTAAGAGCTCTAATGGCCAGAGTGTTCAGAATACCAAACTTCTGGGAAGGGTGATGGTGGGAGTTTGCATGGAGGTAGCTCTCAGTGTGGGTTGACTTCCTAAAACCCTTATTCCCTAAGGAGCCATCCTCCTTCCTAATGATAAGAACATCCAAAAAAGGGATCATCTTGTTTTCTTCCTTCTCCATGGTGAATTTTATTTCAGGTGAGATGGAGTTAAGGTGTATAAATAACTTATCAAGCTTTGTTTTTCCATGAGTCCATTTTATGTTTGTGTCATCTACAAATCGCTTCCACCACGCTGGCTTCAGAGGGTATGATTCGAGGGCCTTCTTTTCAAAATATTCCATGTAAAGGTTGGCCATAATTGGTGAGAGGGGTGATCCCATTGCCACTCCATATGTTTGCTCATAGTATTCACTTTGAAAGGTGAAAACAATTGATCGTAAACAAATCTCAGCTAGTCTTGCGGTTTGGGGATCAGTAACATCTCTTATAACCTGAATGGCTTCATCAAGAGGAATCTTGGTGAATAAGGATACTACATCAAAGCTTACTAGGATGTCATCCTGGTTCATCCTCTCATTTCTAATAAGGTTCACGAAGTCATGGGAGTCATTAATGAAAGAATCAGTGTTTCTGACAAGAGGCCTAAGAATCTTGGAAACATATTTAGCGAGTTTGTAGGTTGGGGAGCCAATGGTATTAACTATAGGTCTAAGAGGAACTCCTTATTTATGGATTTTAGAATCGTTGGTCGCGGAAAAGTAAAGTTGAAGTTGCAAGGTGGAAGGGTTAGAACGCTTCTAGGTGTTCTACATATTCCTGCATTAGCCAGAAATCTGATTTCTGTAAGCAAGCTGGATGATGCAGATGTAAAAATAATGTTCGAGAAGGATACCTGCAAAATGGTTCAGGGAGCACTGGTATTGATGCGGAGAGTTTCGATTGGAACTTTGTACAAGCTGCAAGGTAGCATTGTTATTGATGGGTGCAATAGTTATGTGGTTCCTGAAAGTGGAGCAGAAAATCTAGTGGTCTCTGGAGAGAAGACCATGTTATGGCATCAAAGGCCTGGACATATTGGAGAGAAGGGCCTTTGAATACTTCATGGTAAAGCTATGGTAGAAGGTATGAGTAATAGCTCTCTAGTTTCCCCTCTGTTGGTAAGAGGGTAAAACAGATATTAGAGCTTGTGCACAGTGATGTGTTTGGACTTGTGAAGGTTCCTTCACTGGGTAAGTCTGTGTACTATGTATCATTTATAAACGACTTCTCAAGGATACATGGATATATTTCCTTAAGAAGAAATCTGAAGTCTTTGACAGGTTTAAAGAATTTAAGGCTCTCCTGGAAAATCAGACAGAGAAGAAGATAAATGTGCTAAGGACAGATAATGGTGGAGAATTTTGCAGCAAGGAATTTGAAGAATTCTGTAAGAAGTCTGATATAGCATGACAAAAGACTACTCCATATACACCTCAGCAAAATGGAGTTGCAGAAAGAATGAACAAGACGTTGATGGAAAGGGCAAGAATCATGCTCAGTGTTGCTAGGTTAGGACAGGAATTCTGGGCAGAGGTGATGGATACTGCATGTTACTTGGTCAATAGGTCACCTTCATCAGTGTTGGAGGGTAAGACTCCACAAGAGGTATGGACTGGTAAGAAACCCTCTCTTTCACATCTGAGGGTATTTGGATGTGATGCATATGTACATGTTCCAAAGGAGAAAAGAACCAAATTGGAAAGTAAATCTGAAAAGTGCATCTTTATTGGGTATAAGTATGGTTTAAAGAGTTATAAGCTTTGGAACCCAGTAACGAGGAAGGTTGTGTACAGCTGAGATGTGGTGTTCAGAGAGGTGAAAGATGTTATTAAACATGAAGTCCAACCAAAGGAACCTAAGAAGATAGAGTTTGAGCTTCAGGAGGAAGAATCAGACTCTACAATAGAGGAGGAATCAGAAGATGAAGAGCCACAAACACTGGGTTTGAGAAGATCAGTTCGAGAAAGAAGGCAACCAGAAAGGCATAGTCCATCTACTTTCTGTTCAAATTTTTATTTATCTATTATTGACGATGATCCCAGAACTGTGAAGGAAGTAGTAGATTCAGAGGATGGTGAACTCTAGAAAGAGGCCATGGTTGATGAAATGGCATATTTGCACAAAAATGAGGCTTTGGACCTGGTGGAGTTTTCGGCTAGAAGGAAACCCATTAGCAGCAAATGGGTGTTCAAAAAGAAGACAAATGTAGAAGGAAAAGTGGAGAAATACAAAGCTCGATTGGTAGGAAAAGGTTATTCCCAGGTGTTGAGAATTTATTTTGGTGATATTTTTTCTCCTGTTGGCAAGGTAGCTTCTATTAGATTACTTTTATCTATTGCTGCTACTTTTGATTGTGAGGTAGAATAGATGGATGTGAAGACAACATTTCTTCATGGGGATCTGGAAGAGGAGATCTACATGAAGCAACCTGAAGGCTTTGTGGTGAAGGGTAAGAAAGAACTGGTATGCAAGTTAAAGAAGTCTTTTTATGGTTTAAAACTGTCACCAAGGAGGTGGTATCAGAAATTTCATACATTTATACAAGGACTTGGCTTCACTAGAAGCAAAGCAGATCATTGTGTGTATTTTAAATTAATTGGTGACCATGTTATTTATTTGCTCTTGTATGTGGATGATATGTTACTGGTTGGAAATGACAAAGAAATTATCCAGGATTTGAAGACCCAATTGTCCTCCAAATTCGAAATGAAAGATATTGGTGCTACAAACTATATTTTGGGCATGGAAATTAAAAGATATTGGGCAAAGAAGAAGCTCTGGTTAAACCAAAGGAAGTATGTCCAGAAAATATTAAAGATGTCTAATATGCAGCATAGTAAACCGGTGAGGATTCCTATTCATGTAGGTGTCAGGTTATCTGCTGAACAGTGTCCCAAGACACAAGAAGAGGAAGAGGACATGTCAAATGTTCCATATGCAAGTGCAGTTAGTAGCATGATGTATGCAATGGTCTGTACTAGACCATACATTACACATGCAGTGGGAGTATTGAGTAGGTTTATGTCAAACCAGGGAAGGAGCATTGGACAGCAGTGAAGCGGGTTTTCAGGTATTTGCGTGGCACTAGTGATTATGGTCTATGCTACCAAGGAAGACCAAGATTGAACAGATTTTTGGATATCCATGGCTTTGTTGATGCAGACTGGGCTAGAGATTTGGATCAGAGAAGATATATAAGTGGCTGTGTGTTTAACTTATTTGGAGGTGCAGTCAGTTGGATGAGTAAGAAACAATCTGTAGTGGCACTATCAACTACAGAGGTAGAATACATGCCAGCCACTCATGCAAGCAAGGAAGCAGTTTTGTTGCAAAGATTGTGTTCAAGTATGGGGTTAGTACAAGAAGCTATAAGGATAGACTGTGACAACCAATGTGCAATTTTCTTGGCAAAGAACCCTACATATCATTCAAAGACAAAGCACATTGATGTTCAGTATCACTTTGTGAGGGATATGATAGATGACAAAGAGGTGTTGATGATGAAGGTGGACGCTTTGAAGAATATTGCAGATACATTGACAAAACCTGTGAGCTCTGAGAAGTTCTCTTGGTGTAGAGAAATAATGGGCATTGCAGGGCTGGATAAATGACTAAGCTCTCTTGTTCCCCCCCGTGGAAAGAAAACAAAAAGTGGGAGAATGTTGGGTTGTGTTATATTCTTTCCACGACTAGCCCACGTAGTTAACCGGGGGGTTAGAGGGGGGGTGAAGCCCCCCCTTCATTGTGCCGATTGTGTAGCGGGGGGGTCAGAGGGGGTTTTAGGGGTACCCATAACCCCACTTTATGGGGTTCGAGGCAGCGGGCCGGAAAATTTTGGTTTTGTACCCTATGTTCGGATGGGCGGACCCACCTATGGTTTTATGTATGATTTTCGCACATGTTTTTGGACGCGATGGTTTTTCGGTCCATGGTATTGGATGCTTTGACGTGTATAAATATGTATTATAACATTGAAATGAACATAATGAAAAATCAAGCTAGTAGTCCCAATTTTGGGATCCAGGGGAAAATCTCTGTGTATATGTGTTTTATGTGTTATGATCTCGCATTGTTTATTTTATGTTTTAGAATTCATATGTAGGTAATTTCTGTATGGGGTTAAAGCCTATATGATCTTCCAGTGTGTGTTGGTGGTCATGCGCATCAACTATCAACTACATGTTTAGCTCCAGTTGGACTTGCTTCCTGTCTTCGCCTTCATGAGTGTGTTGAATGGGTTGGACTGCATGCATGCACACAATGACATGAATGTTGTTGAATCCATTACATGTGATCAACAACATTGCTCACCATGTATGCTCTGTGCCAGCTGCTGGGATGGATCTATAACTTGTACGGGCGCAGTTTCATCCATGAGTGCATGTTGTGCCCCCTGTTGTTCATGTTCCTGCTACAACTCATTCACTTGTCTGTGCAGCTCATGTTCTTCCTTGAGTTGTTGCTTCAACACATGCAGCTCCTTCTTTGTTCCACTCTCTGTCTTTGTGCGATCTCCATGTCACACCGTCACCTCATAGCCTAAGTCCCTAAAGTTACTTTCATCATCAGTGGACCTGCTCGAGCTTGAAACTTTGTTCTGCCTCTATGTTGTCAACAAGCTTCCTCTCACATTCGTTGCATCCAGTATGCTTCCTTCTGCTGATGTTCATGATGTTGCTCGTTGTGATGTTATTTTCGTCATATCTTGATGTCCTTATCTATGAACAACTTGATGTCTTTGTGGGTAAGTAATTTCATAGACACTTGATCGACTGCATCCCCAATTGTGCTCTGAACGGTGTCCTCACCTCTGATGTCCTAGAAACCATTGTACCTATACTACTGAGAGGCATATGAACACCTGTAATACCTGGAGACATGGCAACACTCATAGCAAGCGATCTATTAGTCGAAAACCAAAATGAACTTGAGAACTGACTTGCAACATACTTGTGTGACTGATCATGAAGGTTGCGCAATTTCGTCCAAGAGATCGGGAGACTAACTACCAAGACTACACGAGGCACAATCTGGGCTGCTAGAAGACTGACTGACTACTGGAACTATGCAATTCGCAGTTTAGTCTGGCTGCTGACTGCTGGAATTGCACAATGCACAATCTCAGCTGGCAATGGCTGCAAGATCTATGACTGCATTGCATAGTTTTCTTGGCAAATAGTCATTGTCCCTCAGCATTGCACAAAGTAGGACAAAGGAAAATTTGCTGGGAAGAAATGCACATTTTTAGAGAGGAAGGTAGATCCTTCCCTCTCCAGATTGTGCAATATTGTCTAGTGAGGAAGAGTCTGAGCCTAGGTTGGGCAAACTCGCCGACAGAAAACTGAACGCGAATGTGAATGTGAATGCATGCCAATACTGAGTGTAAGCATAAGTGAATGATCATGCATGCAAATGGTGAACGATAGCAAGCATTCAAATAAATCAAGAAAATAGTACTCATATAAGTGAAAACACAAAAAGTGATAGAAATGCAACACAAGGCATGGGAAGCGGGCTTACCCAAAAACAACTGAGTTGAATGTGCCAACTACTCCTAGATGTGATGTGGTATGTCAGAGCTGCAAGGTTGACATGAGGAATGAGCTCTGCAGTGTCCGGTTGATGAGTTTCGATAACATCGAGATTCCAACACGCATGCCACAAATCTAGGGAAAGTGACACATGGTGGGAGGTTTCTAAAATGATCCTTGCATGTAACCTCCACTTTCTAAACATAGATCCCTGAAACAAGGGATGCCTTTGCATGTTTCCTTGGGATAAGAAACCCATTAATGCAAGTCTATTTTGCTTGGTCTCGGAGGGAACCGGTCAACTCAGGTGCACATGCAAGAGGTTGTTCGAATGCTTGAAGGAAATGCGCATTTCTGGCTGGGAGCTGGGCTGAATGCCAAGGAGATTTGTGCAACTCCTGGGCAAAGGAGCTGACTGCAATTCTGGGTTGAGCATCCCCGCTGGGGAAAATTGCATAATTCTTGTTGGGAGTGTTGACTAGCAGAATTGTGCAATTCTGGAGCCCAATAGGCTACAATTCTGGAGTCTAGTCCAGCTACTAACTATTGGAATTGTGCAATGCGCAATTCCAACTAAGAGTGACTACAGGCTCAAGGACTGCATTATGCAATTTTCTGGGCCAATAGTCATTGTCCCTCAGAAATGCGTGAAACATTCCTAAAGGACAATGCTTGGGTAGAAATGTGCATTTATGGAGATAGAGCCTTCCTTCCCCGGATTGCACAATGTTGTCTTAGTGAAGGCAGAATCTGGGCCAAGGTTGGCCAAACTCACCGACAGGCAACTAAAAGCGAATGTGAATGCGAAAGCATGGTGATATTGAGTGTAAGCATAAGTGAATGATAGTGCATGCAAACAGTGGGTGACAGATTTAGAAAACATAAGAACATGCATGTGGGTGAGGCGAGTCGCTAAATCAGTGACCGTTAATGAAAAATAGAGTCATGGATGTGAAAGTAGTGATATGTTAATGAAAAGTGAAACGGTGCTAGTACAAGCTAGTATGTATCAAAATGACAGCAACCACTCACTGAAATCAAGCAAATAGTGTTCATACGAAGCAAAACACAAAAAGCGCCAAAATGCAACACAAGACATGGAAAGTGAGATTAACCCAAAATAGTTGATCTGAATGTGATGACAACTCCTAGATGCAATGTGAGATGTCAAAGTTGCAAGGATGATGTGAGGAATGAGCTCTGCAATGTCCAGTTGATGAGTTTTGATAAAATCGAGGTTGTGAAGTGCATGCGACAAAACTAGGGGAAGCGACACTTGGTGGGAGGTTTCTAAAATGATCCTTGCATGTAATCTCCAACTGCCAAAAATAGACCCCTGAAACAAAGGATGCCTTTGCATACTGCCTTGGGAGAAGCATCCCATGCATGTAAGTCTATTTTTCTCGGTCCTGGAGGGAACCGATCAACTCCACTGCACATGCAAAAGGTTGCTCATCTGCTGGGATAAAATGCACATTTATGGCTGGGAGTTGGGCTAGCTGCTCAGAAGATTTCTGCAATTTCGGGGTAGGTCAGCTGACTGCTACCCAGATTTGCGTAAATTATGGGTTGAGCAGCCCATCTGGGAAGGATTGCACAATTTTATAGGTGAAGCTTGCTCAGAAGAATTGCACAATTCTGGGGCCCAGCAAACTTCCAGTCATGATTGCGCAATTTCTCGAGGGAAGGTTGGTTTCCCTCCTGATTTGTGCAGATTCTTGAAGGAGTTGCTCAGCGTGCTATTGGACCAAGTCTGGATGAACAACCTGTGAGGGGAATTCCTCAAACTTTGTTCGACAGGCTGTCTTTTTGCAAGAAAGTCACTGGAGCTTGTGTACTTGATGAAGCAAGTCATGCTGCTGTGAAGGTTGGTATGGAGGCTCCAAAACGAAGCTATGGAAAAATTTTGGAGGGTGGTTGTATCTGCCACAACACTTTGCGACACATTGGTATAATTCCAGCTCTCTGAATAGACCTTGTTCGTGAAAAGCAAGTCTAAGCCTCCGAAAGTATTGTTTAGTTCTCATCTTATCTTTGTTTCACACTAGCTTGATTGTAATATGTAGCATCTACCAAGATCTTGATTGATTGACAAACATTCCAAGACAAGTGAACACATTTGTTTCGATCAGGATTGAAGGGTATATTGATGCAGAAGCATTACAGTCGTCATAGTCTTAGTTTCATCTCTAGTGTTGCTCTGCTGCCAGCAAGCCTGGACAGTACCCTAGCGGAGTCACATAGGAACACAAGGATGGATCCACTGCTAGCAAGCCTATTCAATACCTTGGCGGAGTTACTTGCATCACCTCTCTGCACAGGAAGCCTTTATCTTCTTTCACCTTATTCATTTTTCATTTTTCAAACTTTTTTCATCTTCATAATTGTGCATAGCACTTATTCATTTCAAAGGTGGAAGAGGGGTCCCGACTTATGGAGAGAAAAAGAAGTTGTTCCTACAAAGAAGTAGTTTATTATACCTTTGATGTGCCTGTTAAGGTTTTCCCCCTCACCTTACTCTACTTGAATGAGCTGACAAGGATTAACCCAAAAACAACCGACTAGAGTAAGTGATACTAGTGAGCACGCAAGCATTGTGTTTTCACCAAGGTTCACTTAGAACGGTACATATTTTCCATTGATGTATCACGGACTGAAGACAACAAGTTCTTACATAAGAGAGTGGACAGTAGATAACCAAATTGTGATAGTTTTACAAGTCCTCTCGTACTTTACCCAGCTTGTTTCAAGAGTCATACATGGTTTCATGCGAAACTAACCTACAAACAAAACAAGGAAACAAACAATAAAGAAAAGTAGAAGTAGAATCAAAAGCAAAAGCAAAGCGAGTAATAAAACAAGCAAGCAAGTGAACAAACCAAAAAACCAAGTGAGCAAAGAAGCATGCAAGAAAATAGATTAAAAGCAAACACTGCTCCTACTCCTAAGTTAACAGTGCATGGGCCATCTCAAGTGAAGTGATACTTCCAATGCAGCCACCAGTGCATTGGTTGACCCATGTTGGTGACAGTATGGTTCACAACCAAGACAGCTATGCGAACCAGCAAACAAGATATAACAGTGAAGACAAACACACTCTGAGTTTACAAGAAGCCACATAACAGAGATGAGTGAAAGCGCACATCATGCAATTTGTGGAGCTGCCATGGTGTTGTGCTACACTGCATGCAGATGCCGAATGTGTGCATTATCTTGACCATGACATGCAAGCAAACGTGAGAAAGGTAGACCCCTTATGTTGTGCATGTGTGCTTGTTGTGTAAGATTCCTCCAATGCATGAGCAATGGGATCGTGTAGTTTGAGTGGAGGAAGCAAAATATAGGTGTTTGGTTGATCTTCAATGCAAAGCAGAGAGTGATGAGGAGCATTGAGTGTTTCAACAATTTCCTGACTGGAAGAGAAACCAACCTCAGGATAGTGAGGGCCTGACATAACCATCAACTCAGGCTGAAGTGCCTCGACAGCCTGCGGGGTTTCAACTTTGTTGAAAGATAGATCATCGTAGACCAATGTCTTAGATAGATTGACAACAATTGAATCAACATCGTGATCGAATGAGGAAGTGAATAGATCATGACATCCAAGATCGGAAAATTCAGGATGTTGGTCGGCATCCTCATGATTTGATGAATTGGGCACAGGGGTAGATGGAAAACAAAGATGTTCACCCTCTGTGTTTTCAGGAAAGATAGATGACAGATTGGATGGATTTCTGGAGGAATATGTGTCCTCTCCACACTGTCATGATAGAGTGAAATCTGACATGTCCTTTGAATGATCAGAAGTGGAAACATCCAGAAATTGATTTTTATAGGGGAAATGAACAGTGGCAGAATCACAAGGGATGGTAGGATGAAGTGAATGAGGTGCGGCTGGAAGGGAGTCATCCTTCACCATGAGTTCTTCTCTAGATTCCCCCACACACTCATCATGAATGATGGTGCAGGTTGGTTGCATAACACCAACTCTGTCGAAAACTTGATCCTTGTTCACAACAAGTGAGGAGTCCAGAATGGAAGAATGCAAGATAGTACAATCCGGAGGATCAACAGAATGTGAGGATGAAGGTCAAGGGAACAAATCCATGTGACAACCAATAGGGTTGCAAGCCAAATCTATGCAAATATCAAGAGTAGGTGGGGTGGGAGGATGTGACAATTCAATAGAGGTATGTGCATGATCTCCCACATCACTCTGTGGTGGTGGATCTATTTGATGAGGTGAAGGTAGATAGTCACTTGTGACAGCGACTGTGCCTGCTTGTGATTGCATAGCTCCATCACTAGAGTATGAGTGGGATTCGAGTGACTTCAAGAATTACGGATTTTTAGATATGTAAAGAAGATACTCAAATCTCCCATCGAGAAATTCCCAATCAATATCATCTTCAGGGAATCGATATGCAAGATTACAAAAGCGTGTGTGAAACTGTTCAACGGATTCCTCGGGTGCATTTTGTAATTTCAAATTTTCTTTATTGGGTGCTTTATGGTCAAAGTGATTGAAAGCATGGTCTATCTCTACGACCAGATGAACAAGAGAATGAATAGATGTTTTAGGCAGCGTGGCACACGAGCGCATTGGGTTCCCTCAAAGCATGTAGACGAACAGTGTGTAGCTCATGTATTCTTCAAAGAATCCATGTCTTTCACATGAGCCTACAATGCCAACCACATGCCTAACCAAGGCTACATGGCCTCCACCATCATATGTTTTATGAGATAAGTTATCCGAGAGTTTTTATGAGATAATGAAGTCGTTTCCATAAGACATCCACTCTGAAAGAGCAGCTCTATAGTTAGTCATGATAGATATGTAGAGATTCAAAACAATGTGAGGACTTAGCTTGTCATTTGGCCCTCCTTCTAGCACCAAAATGTTGATGGTGTTGGACCTGCCAACATGTAAGGGGATCTCCCAGGTAAGAAGTCCCAATTAGACCTCAGACAGTTTGTTGTAGGAGTCCCATCAATGGGTCGTATAGTAATGCCTTAACCACAATTTCGCATAGAGGCAAGTAAGATAACTCTATTGGTAGCAAGGGTGTGACAGCTGCAACAAGCCAAGGAAGGTGCATGAGAGGTTCTAACACACTGATGGTGAGGTGAGTGTGCCCCTTAGAAACCTATAATAGTATGCGGCTTGGAAGGGAACATACGAGCAAAGATGCATCACAAGCTGGAAAGAAAGTTAGCGAGCAATCCAAAGTTATGGTTAATCCAACAACACATTTTAGAAAGATTCATACATACTTATATAGAATAGTCCATACATGCATAAGTAAGAAAGAAAATACATATATCATTTAGAGTAAACCAGATAGCATAGAATACAATACAACATATGCATGAAACGTGTTGGCTCTTGTTATATTAAGAAGTGTAAGTTATGGTCATACAATACATCCATGTCCAACCACTAGTTCCAATAGTGGAATGTTACAACCACAATCGTTTGCTCCTCCAAAGAGATGTACTAGCATTGTGCAGCGGAGAATCCAAGGCTCGTTACAATATTTTCCAATCTTTCTCTAAGATACTCCTATCGAAGCTTGGCTGACCAAAAGCCTTTACAATGAGTTATGAGGTTCTATTTATAGCAAAGGGTGGGGTGACCCTTAACATTCCCCTTTGTGACAGTTCATCTACCCTCATGACTCTTCATCTACTCTATGAATGCTACATCCAACTATTGACACTTGAACTTCCACTTTACATGATGTTACATTAAAATGCACATGTGCTCATGTGAGACAAAATGGCTTGAGCAAGGCATGCAAGACATCACTGACACTCGGTCCATTGTGGTGAGACCAACTCTTTGACATGCTTGTGATGGGGAAGGTGGTGAGCTGATGCCAAGCTTGGTCATCTGTGATGGTGTGCATGCACCCCATGGTGACATCTTGCTGAAGCGAACTCTTGCCTTCATTGCATCCGGGTGCATTGGAGTGGCTCCTTCATCAAACTTGTCTGCTAGCATGTGCATGGTCTTCTTGGTGCAACTGAACTAGCAACACTTTGATTCATAGTGTCTGTATTGATCTTCTACTGTTTGTTGGTGTTCATGTGCATCAAATATCAACTACATTTTCCATCTAGTTGGACTTACTTCTTGTCTTTGCCTTGGTGAGTGTGCTGAATGGGTTGGATTGCATGCATGCACATAAAGACATGCATGATGTTGAATCCCTTGCATGCAATCAACAACACTGCTCACCATGTCTGCTCCGTGCTAGCTGCTAGGATGGATCTATAACTTGTACGGCCACAATTTCATTTGTAAGTGCATGTTGCGCCCCCTGTTGTTCCTGTTCATGCTGTAACTCATTCACTTATCTGTGCAGCTCATGTTCTTCCTTGAGTTTTTGCTTCAACACATGCAACTCCTGCTTTGTTACACTCTCTGTATTTGTGCGATTTCCATGTTGTGTCATCACCTCATAGCCTGAGTCTCCAAAGTTTCTTTCATCATCAGTAGATCTGCTTGAGCTTGCAAAATTGTTCTGCCTCTATGTTGTCAACAATCTTCCTCTTGCATTCATTGAATTTGGTATGCTGCCTTCAGCTAATGTTCATGATGCTTCTCGCTGTGATGTTTTTGTCATCATATCTTGATGTCCTTATCTACGAACAAGTTGATGTCTTCGTGGGTATGCAAGTTCATAGACCCTTAATCGACTGCATCCTCAAGTGTGCTCTAAACGTTGTCTTCATCTCTGCTCTTCTGGAAACCATTATACCCGTACTACTGAGAGGAAGATGAACTACTACGATACATGGAGACATGGAAACATTGATGGCAAGCGATCTGTCAGTCAAAAACCAAAACGAAATTGAGAACTGACTTGAAACATACTTTTGTGACTGATCATGAAGGTCGCGCAATTTCAGTCAGGAGGTTGGGAGACTGATTGCCAAAACTACGCAAGGCACAGTATGAGTTGTTAGGAGGCTGACTGACTACTGAAACTACATAATGCACAGTCTAGTCTGGCTGCTGATTGTTGGAATTGTGCAATGCACAATTCCAACTGGGAGTGACTGTAGGCTCAGGGACTACATTGCACAATTTTTTGGTCCAATAGTCACTATCCCTCAGAAATGCGAAAAACAATCCTGGAGGATAGTGCCTGGGCAAAAATCTGCATTTCTAGAGAAGAAGACAAAGCCTTCCTTCCCTTAACTATGCAATGTTGTCTCAATGAAGACAGAGTCTGGGCCAAGGTTGGCTAGACTCGCCGACGAGCAACTAAAAGTGGATGTGAATGAGAATGCATGGTGATACTGAGTGTAAGCATAAGTGAATGATCTTGCATTCAGATGGTGTATGACAGATTTAGAAAATGGAACAACATGTATGTGGGTGAGGCGAGTCGCCGAATCGGTGACCGTTCGTGAAAAATAGTTTCATGCATGCGATAGCAGTGAGATGTTAATGAAAACTAAAACAGTGTTAGTACAAGCTAGTGCGTATCAAAATGACACAAAGCACTCACTAAAATCAAGTAGATAGTGTTCATACGAAGCAAAATACAAAAAGTTCCAGAAATGCAACACAAGACATGGAAAGTGAGCTTACCCCAAAACATTTGAGTTGAATGTGCCGACAACTCCTAGATGTGATGTGAGATGTCAGAGCTGTAAGGTTGATGTGAGGAATGAGCTCTGTAGTGTCTGGTTGATGAGTTTTGATAAAATCGAGCTTGTGACATGCATGCCACAAATCTAGGGGAAGTGACACTTGGTGGGAGGTTTATGAAATGATCCTTGCATGTAACCTCCAACTACCAAAAATAGATCCCTGAAACAAGGGATACCTTTGCATGTTGCCTTGGGAGAAGCAGCCCATGCATGCAAGTCTATTTTGCTCGGTCCCAGAGAGAACCGGTCAACTCAGCTGCACATGCAAGAGGTTGCTCAACTGCTGGGAGAAAATGCACATTTCTGGCTGGGAGTCGGGCTGGCTGCTCAAAATATTTGTGCAATTTATGGGTAGATCAGCTGACTTCTGCCCAGATTTGCGCAAATTCTGGGCTGAGCAACCCGGTTGGGAAGGATTGAGCAATTTTATGCGTGAAGCTTGCTCAGCAGAATTGCACAATTCTGGGGCCCAGCAGACTGCCAATCAGGATTGCACAATTTCTGGAGGGAAGGCTGGTTGCCCTCCAAATTTTAGCAAATTCTTGAAGGAGTTGCTCAGCCTACTATTGGAACAAGTCTGGATGAAAAGCCTGTGAGGGGAATGCCTCAAGGTTTGATCGACAGGCTATCTTTCTGCAAGAAAACTACTGGAGCTTGTACTTCATGAAGGAAGTCATGCTACTGTGAAGATTGGTAGGGGGGCTCCAAAATGAAGCTAAGGAAAAATTTTGGAGGGTGGTTGTAGCCACTACAACACGGTCCTACACAACCCTTTTCCTACTCAGCAGCAGCAACATCTTATTTCGAATCCACCACAACCGCTGCAAGGGGGAAATGATAGTTCAAACCATCCTTCCTCTAGTGAAGGATCGTCGACCATTTACACCTTTGAAAAGGTTGATCTTCAAACATAAGCCAAAACTTATGGAACACTAGTTGTTAATGCTTTGGATGCCACGTCGAGTTCAAATCCATTGCCGCCTAATTATCTTCATATAGAAAGGCATGTTGTTGATCTTGTAATTCGCCCAACTAAAGGGGCACTTCGTCGCACGACACACAATACCTCTGCACTTGCTGCCCATAACTACAGTATTGTAGAAGATTTGGCACAAGCACCGTCAACCATGTATGCACTCAAAGTATTTCAAACCTGTCCAACACAATGGAAATATTTTCTTTCGGCCATTCGTGGAATTGATCCTTAGGATTCCATGCTATAAATTTTCGACATGGAGAAATATAAACCTCGCCTTTCCCACCAACTTGCATTTCAGGTATTGGCTATTTCGAAAGGCAGAACTATCCACAGAATGGTCATTGACGAAGGCACTTTGACCTGCATCATGTCTAATACATGTTGACTCACCTTGGGTTATCCAACCCTCGCTCCACCATCTAATTCCCTTAAATAATTCGATGGCCATACATTCATCCCAAAAGGATACCTTGCGAGCTACACCATCACTTTGAGTGGAAAAACAATAATGATGGACATTGAATTCATAGATTGTCATCTCGACTATAATCTGCTTTTGGGTCACAGTTGCAATTATGCCATGACTGCCATTGTTTCTTCGATCTTCCACCTCATCCTCTTTCAATTGGATGGGAGAATACTCACAGTGGATCATTTTTCCTTTTGTACCTTGGATTACTCCCCGTTACCTAGAAGCATTGTGCCCTTGGCGGCATACTTAACTCTTACGTCAGTATTGGTACCAGTCTTCTGAAGTATTCCTCCTTTATGGGTTACTTTCCTCTCCCGCTGCCTGAGGTTCCATAGATGCTTTTTATGGTCTCCACCATTACTCATGACCCAAACGATCATTGGATGCTCCTAGCCCCTTTAGAAATTAACTCTTATGGAGAACAAATGTCGCTTTGACCAGCTGAATTAGTTTATCAAGCCATTCAATCTGCATCTGATTCTTCTATTGCTTTGGTTACGACCAACGGTACCACCTCCTCTCCCATCACAGCTCCTTCTAACAATTTCCTCGATGAAGTCCTACCTTCGGATGAAGTTATTCAAGATATCATGTCTTTAGAAGAGTGATCTTGGGAAACCTCTCACCATCATGCTTCGATATCTGATTTAGACGCGACATTTGTAAAAGTCCTATCTTTTGAACCACTTGAGATTGTTCCCTTGATTTATATGATTGTCCAAACTATGGATTCGGAAGTGAACTTTGGATATATTTCAAAGACTATGCTCATTGATATCTCAATGAAAACAAGTATCGTGGAAAACATTCAGATTGGAGCCGACAGCAATCCTGAGGAAATTGTGAGATTCACCTACCATTTTAAGGACTTCTGTGATGTTTTCCCTTGGTCTTACGAGGAAATGCTCGGAATAGATTCTTCTACTGTTGAGCATGAGTTCAAGAAGCTACGAGCATTGTTTTTATGGTATTTTTCTTGCTCGTTAATCCAAAACATCCTTGAGTCTACTTCTTCGTCCTCGTTAAACTACCATGAAGAAGAACACACATTCTTTTTATGGTATTTTTCTTGCTCGCTAATCCAAAAATCCTCAATTCTACTTCTTTGGACTCGTTAAAATACTACAAAGAAGGTTTGAGCATTGCGACTTTTTCTCACTCTTAAACTAAAAAATCCCCAAGTTACCTTCTTCGAGCTCATAAAAATCCTACGAAGATGATATGAGCACTTTATTTTTTGGGACCTTTTCTCACTCTTTAACTAAAAAAAATCCCTGATTTACCTTCTTCAGACTTGTAAAACTCCCACGAAGAAGACCTAAGCAATTCTTTTATCTCGTTTTCCTCTCTCTTTAAACTGAAAAAGAGGTATATCAAGATTTCTTTATCTGACTCGTTAAATTTTTATGAAGATCTATTGAGTTTTTCTTCGTCTGACTTATGAAAAATTCACAAACAATATTGAGTTTACTTTATCCCCTCGTACTCGTAACAAAATGAGACAAACATTTATTAAACATAGGTTTATCACTTTATCTGGACTCAATAGACTAACTTACAGAAAAGGAATTGTGTCGGGTATATTATTAAACTCTTTATCAAACTCTCTAAATATGAAAGACTGTCTATTTTACCCGTTCGGACTCGATAAAATTAATCAGATTGGGAAAAATTGGACAACATAGTGGACTCAATATATATATATATATATATATATATATATAATATATATATATATATATATATATATTATATATATATATATATATATATATTATATTCTCGAAACTATTTTTTGGCAGCTGTCTATCCCTTGAACATGGCACTCCCTCAGCAAACCCTTTTGTCAACCTCTCACTGAACCTTACCATCCTATGAGTTTATCCTTCATACTCTGATGTTCCTGAATCCGTGTATCCTAACACTCTTTGGTGTTCATGAGTCTAAGTTTCCTGGTAAACCTTTGTGTCATGCCTTTTATTATTCAAGGGGGCCATTTATTCTTGCCTTCCTGTATCGACCATCCATCGTATACTTCAAAAATGCCCTCCGTATGTTTGACCCGTTGCTCAAAACAATTATCTCCAAAACAATCATTATTTTCTCGTTTCATGTCAACTGATGTAGGACACCTCATTGCATGCCTTTTGACAGATCTCTTCCTATCGACTTCAACATTCTATCTAGGAAGCAGATCCAGAAACATATCAGTACCCTGAAACTTGCAGTCATCAGTAGCATGTTACCTTGTGTTTGATTGGGGGTTTTCATCATTACCTCCCAATTGAATGATTCTACGAGTGTTTGATGACAACATCCTTCTCACACTCACTATATTTTAATGTGAATCTTGGAGACCATCATCCTTATCGATGTCCATCCTCACATCTGTTAATATTTTTCATCATTGAATCGTAATAAAATGATTTCTCACATGATCGACTTCAACTCCTTTATTCACATGTGTAGAGATATGTTGTTCAGATAAGCAGCGACTAGGACCTTGGTAGAGGCTTACATCACTCAGCTTTGTTTCACCTCCCAAGCTTCATATATTGTTTTCGAAGACAGCTTGTCAGGTTTATCATATTATGCCATAGTTCTGCTTTGTGCTTATCGGTGGACATGATCGTCATATCTCTTTTTCGGAAATCACTCTAACACAGCTACTAAGAATGGGAATACCTAACTTAGGACATGATCTTATATTTTTTGAGATATGTGGTTTGTTTCATGTCTCCCGTAGTCCCGAAGCTCTGATCCTCTCTCTCTTTTCCTACAATATTTATAAAGTGTTTTGGACATCATATTTGTCTTTGACCTCACACTTTAGGGGGCATTTTTTATACAGGAAAATGACCTCCTCATCATCTCAGAGGAGAAAGACACATTGGTTGAATACCAGACCTAAATTATAGACCTATTTTCCAGGGTAATGTACCCCAGAAACAGACAAGAAGAGTTATAACACCCTCCATCTATCAACCAAGGGTATTAGTCCCTAGGTTAACGCTTTGTTTTGCCTAGAGAGTTGTGTCACTGAATATTTGTGATATTCTGAAGGTCAAAGCGCGAGTTGACTGACTAACACTCTGCATTTCACTCAAATGTTAGCTCAAATGCAGGAAACATCTACCTCCGGTCTAACTAAGGACACTGCTATTCCTTACGGAGTCTCATGGAAAGGGAAAGAGAAATAAAGCAAGGAAACATCAATATTTTACCTCAATGGAACTCATGAAAGAATTAACAAGGATGAGTCTCTCACCATCTATATATTGGAGGCTTGGTCACTGTGATAGAGGTCGAATGGTTGTCAAAACTTTGCAAGAGATTTAGTATTTTTATGTTGCCAAGAAGTTGAGAGAAAGAGAGAGAGGAGCTAAAGGACTAGAGGAAGCTTGATCCAACCAAGTTGGTTGTAATCATTCTTCTTCTATCTAATAATATAGATCTATTTATGTGTTGTCTACTTGATGGAGTCAATGTCATGTTTCTTACATATTGATTTGATTCTGTAATTAATAAGTAGCTTAGATGCATGCTAGTTTATATTCTCACATATATTAATGTTTTGATTATCAAGGCTTATATGTTGTAGGATTATGCTTTGTCTTGTCTATGTGCAGGTTCCAATCTAAGAGCTGGCGGAGAGGTCTTCCATTTTACCATATTGAGTTCTCCAGCAAGGCTACACCAAGGACTGACGTAATCCTTCTTCCTTTACTTTGTCTATCATGCATCAAGACAAATATATGTGTTTCTTTGTGACATTTGCAACTAATCTTAAATAGCCTGCCTTGGATCCCGGGAAGATCTGATAGGGTATTTCATCCACAACCACCTATGCATCAATCCCTATAGCAATGGATAAAACTATGTCTTGAAGTTTTTCTCTGCGACATTAATACGTGAAGCAGACATATTACCTAGATCTCATTCATATACATAATAAAATAAGGAATGACATTAAAAATCCGACCTATTTGAAAGAAACAATTTGTATGGAACCAAGACAAAGCATGTAGCTCAACAAAATCTCAAAGGTTGAAGGAGTGAGACACTTTTGTTGAAGAATCTTGAATCTTGACAATTGAAGATAAGTGAAAGGACCATATCCTTACAATGAAAAAGGTAAGGCCACATAGGTGTGTATAATTTATGTGTGAATTTCACGATTTGTATCAAGTTCAACAGATCATGGGAATGATCATTTGTGTAATAGTAAAAGGGTTTTCATAAGTATAGACAAGAGACAACAACATATTGTTGATTTGGTAGCACACCAAGAAGATCATTGCATATGAAAACTAAAAATGAAATGGATAAAAGTTATGCCAATAGTATTGTTAGGGTTTTGCAGTTAGAAACATGCTTGTGGTGTTTTTTAATTCATGTATGGCAGGTCTCGATGACTTTGAAGTTAATAGGATTTTCTTTTGGATTAATCACATTCTTGAGATTTGGTCGACTATGAAATTTCTAGGGTTTGTATAACTTGCAATTTGTGAGGTCTTGAAGACTTTTGGCATTTAGGGTTTGTGAACCCTAGCATATTTTGGATCAAGAAGAACCATAGGAGAAAAACCCTATCCAATCATATTCAATGTTAAAAATAGTTATAACCCTTGATGTTTAATGTGAGAACAAGGTTGGTGAACATGTCCAAGATTAAGAAGGATTTAATCCTTCTCAAAAGATAAGATATTTATCTCTCCTTGTTTAGTATCTTTGTGCCTTGTCATTTTTTCTCTTTAATTTTATTCTAATAAATGTTACAAGTCAAGACAAGACTTATCTAAAGCTTGACTAGCAAAACGAAGAAGTGGAAGAACGTGGAAAAACATGAATATGAAAAAGAAGGGAGTTGTTTGAAGCTTGCAACGAGGAAGTTGATTAGAGGGAAATAAGTTCACTTATCTCAAATGGAGAGAGGGAGTTGTAAAGACCCTGTTAGATACAATATTAATTGAATCTTGTGATCAAAAGAGATGGAATTTCATCTAGGGAAATGTCTTTAAACAAAGAAGTTGAAGAGTTTTGATGTAGTTGTTCCAACAACTAATTGGTTTGCTCCAATAACACAATGATTGATGATTGAAAAGCAAAAGAGAGTGAAGCAAAACTCTGTTGCAATATGAGGATATATTATGTGAAGTAATGTTGATCTCAAAGGCAACAAGTAGCAGAACTTGACATGATGAATCCCACACCTTGACTAGAGGCTATTGTGATTTGGTAACTTTGATGTTGATAATTTTTTTGGGATATGATTTGTCTCCCTAAAAGGATATATTCGGAAGTATGTGTAGAGGCTAGAAAAATATTAGTTGAGATAATATGATGTACCTACATTTGTTTGGTTTAATTCAATTTGGGAGCACATGTTTTGAGTGTACAACATTGATGATAGCTTGGAAGAGCATGAGGGCATAATTATGATATGTAAGGATAGAAGGCATGTGTTAGCAGATGTAAGGAATTCTTTCTCCTTGAAGATGATAGATGAACCACTTCATGACAAAGTTTCATGAAGATTTTCAATATCTAGGAAGGTCGAAGTTCAATAAGATGTGATATTGCTAGCAGTCGAGAATACCTACAAGCTACTACTAAGATCTCCATAGAAGAATAAGTAGTTGATGAATGAGACAATCTAAGGCATGTGGTTATGTCTCCTTGGTTGAGAGGGAGTAAGCATATCCTCCCTGGTTGATAGGGAGTGATGAGGGACATTGTATTCTCTATGTGTCATGCACTAGGCCAGGACTAACAACTGTAAGTCTAGTGAAGGCACTAGTAGGGAGAATGGAGGATTGGATAAGAATCTGGGATTGATACTTATTGAGGATTGGGAATCCAATATAGGAGTAATCCCAAGGACCGATACTCTATGAGGATAGGATAGGGTATCCAAAATGAGATTAGCCACAGAGATTTGATATTCTTTGAGGATTGGGAATCCAAAGTAAGAACAGTCTTGTATGGACATACTTGGTGAATATATAGATGGGGTATGTGCCTTGATAGGAGATTCTGGTGGTGTCCAAATTTATGCCTCCCAACATTTTGCTCTAATCTAGTGGAGAGTTAGAGATTGTTAGTCAAGGCTGTTAGGCCCCTACAATACTAGTGATTCCCCCATTACTATTGTCATTGTAGCCCTTATTGTTATTATTGTGACCCTATTGTCCCCATATTGTTATTAGTATGCCCCATAGAAACCCACTATTGTTATTTTTGTGCCCTTATGTTATTACTGTTATGTTAGCTTGATAATATTGTGACCCCTTAGACTCTTATATATAGAAGGGAGGTTTAGTCATTTGTATCATTCAAGAATTGTTCATTTTTGTAATGTAAAGGAGGTTGCCCCCTCGAAGAGGCTGAATTCTAGGGCGTTGATCTATCTTTTCTATCTTTTTGTGAGCTGGTTTCCTAACATTTGGTATCAAAGCTTTGGATTCTAGGGCTTCGCTGCTCCAAACAAGTCATCGCGCAAATTTAGCTATAATTTTTTTTCTACGAGGAAATCATTCTGAACTTCAGGTCCAAATTTCAGAGCTTTTCTCGCTATATTTGTGGAGATATGATCTGCAGAAGTTAGGGTTTTGTAGACTCCCGAATTACATTCCAAATAGGTGACCTAGGGAAAATCATCATAACTTTAGTTTTGAGCATCAGATTGAAATTTCGTAAGAAGTTTTAGAAAGAGTAAGGCATGTCGTTTTCTGTGTATAATTTTAGGTACTAAGGTCGAAACAGTGACACGTGGCACATCATACAAATTCGCTCTACATAACTAGTCTATAATCAGGTCACCATAGGAAATTTGGCATAACTCTTCCTTGGAGAATCCAATCTTGATTAGACTTGCGGGGTTAGAAAGAGGACTCAAAGGGCTACTGTAGGATGAGATTTCATATACAATAGATTCAATATCGAGCTCTTACAAAGTGAAAAAAAGTGTGTAGTTTTTTTAAGTTTTGCATAAGATTGGTTTGAAAAATTAGTTTTAAGGAATTCAAAGGGAATAGCGAAGAATTATTAGCATAATTAATGTCCTGAAGCATAAAATGGAAACACCTAGTAAGCAACTTGAAAGCTCTAGCATGACTCGTGAAGAAGAGGAAGAAATGCAACATGATATATCAAAATTACAAGACCAAGTACAACAAATTTCACTCTCACTAAAGGTAAATGAAGCTAAGATGAATGGCGTGGAAGATAATATGAATGGCATGCAAGTTAATATGGATGGAATGGAAGCCAAGATGAATTACATGGATGCTAAGATGAATGGAATGGATGCTAATGAATGGCATGGACGATAAGATGGAAGAATTGAAGATAAACTTGAATAAGTTGCTACACAAAATGGTCACTGACGATGAAAGGGTAGTAAAGGAAACTCATGATGAGAACAAAAGAAATGTTAATCATGATTTCATAGACTCTAATGTTGGATTGAAGACCCACCATGTTCCAAAAATCGATATGAGGAGGTTTGATGGCAAGGATCCCGGAACATGGATACTATAGATGGAGCAATTTTTCGATCTCCATAATGTGAAAAACACACAAAAGGTACGTATTTCAACTTTATATTTGGAACCAAATTAGTTTGTATGGTATCGATGGATTTTCTCTTGTAAACAAATTGTCACTTGGGCAATTTTTACGGAAGAAATGATAACACATTATGAGGATACAAAAAGCAACATCTTTTTTAGACAATTGATAAATCTCAAACAAAAAGGTTCAATGAGGGAGCACATTGAGGACTTCCAAAATTGAACATAAAGGTAAAATATATTCCAGAGGAGCATAGGATTGATGTGTTCATAGGGACTTTAAAGGATAATATCCAACAAGAGGTTCACCATTGGGAACCTGATTCATTGGAGAAGGCATTCACGTTAGCAAGAAAAATGGAAAGAGAAAGTATGGCAACCAGGAAGCCTACCACTCACAACTATAAAGATGGAAGTGTTGCTGCCCCTAGCCTTCCACAACCTACAACATTGACACCACAACAATTGCAAGAAAAAAGAGCAAAAGGGCTTTGTTACAGTTGTGATAGCAAATACACTAAAGGTCATAAGTGTGCTGAGAAGAGATTATTCTACATAGATTGTGAAGAGGAGGAAGAAAAGGAACAAGAAATGTCAAAATAAGAGGATATACTCCAGGAACAAATTGCACACAAAGAAGAAATGAATCTGACCATATCTTGTAATGCATTGGCTGGAATTACCACTACTCAAAATATCAAGATAGAAGGACATATCAAGAAGAAAAAGGTAATAGTGTTGATTGATTCGGGAACCATAAATTTCTTTGGAAAGTGCCATAATAGCAAGATATCCATAGGAGAATATGTATTGAATAGCCCAATGCTTTCCATTCCAATGGGTGGTGCTGATTTTGTACTAGGAGTCCAATGGCTACAATCCTTGGGTACAATAGCTTTTAATTTTCAAGAACTTTTCATGAAATTTTTTGTGGAAGGAAAGGAAGTTGAATTAAGGGATATTGCAGGGAAACCGGGAAAGATAATTAGCTCTAACGATATGAAAAATTTCTAAAGAAGGAACAAGAGGTGTAATTGCACAAATATGTTCCCTAGAGGTTCCCACATCAAAATCATCTGTTTCTACAAATCTCCAAAAATTCTTAGACAATCATTCCAAGGTATTTGAGACTCCCAAAGGTCTCACACCTATTCGTGATCATGATCATGCTATTCATTTGATTCCAGGAAGTGTTCCTCCAAACATCAGGCCGCACAGATATCCCTATGCCCAAAAGAGTGAAATTGAACATATGGTTGCAGAAATGCTAGAGGCTAGTATAATTCACCCTAGTCAAAGTTCTTTCTCTTCTCCAGCAGTATTGGTGCACAAGAAGGATGGATCATGGCGCATGTGTCTAGATTATAGGGAGATCAACAAGCTCACTATTGAAGATAAATTTCCCATTCCTATCATTGATGAATTATTGGATGTATTGCATGGATCAATTTACTTCACCAAGTTGAATCTTCATTCAGGATATCATCAAATCATAATGAAGACTGAAGACATTCCGAAAACAGCATTTAGAACTCATGAGAGTCATTATGAATTTTTGGTCATGCCTTTTGGCCTTACCAATGCACCTTCTACATTTCAAGGTTTGATGAATGTTGGAAATAATACTGAGAGGGGGGGGGTGAATCAGTATTATCACATCAGTAAAACTTTTTCATTTCCATATTCAGATTCATATATGCTACTTCCACAACTTCTTATGATTCAGTTAGTTGATCCTTAATGAGTGCATTAGAACATTATCAACCATATTAACAGAAACGGGTGCACTAAAATAGAACAGATCATCACACGTAAGCCACACACATGAACACCATGATATAAGGTGGAAACCCAATGTGGGAGAAAACCACCTGCTACAAGTCATCTCAATCTTCTTCTTAATAAGAAAATTCTTTTACAATATTTCTGTACTGGTGCAGTCTTATACCAATACGCAAGCTCCTACCTGCAGAGAGCTACAACCCTCTCTCATTCTCCAGTCTCTCCTGGAAGGGAGCAACAACCCCCATAGTGCTTGTACTAGATAAGATACTAGTACGTAGGTGCCGGCCTACAATCTTCTCTCCTCCAGGTACCACGTTTCATACATTTTCAGAGTGGATACTCCTGAAGCACAACACATAATCTGAAAGGCCACGTTTCATCCAATTTTCATACTGGACCCATTAATATCATTGAATCACATAATCAATCAATCTTCTGAATCACCCAAACACTAGATCAATACATATACACGGATAATATATGTGTTAGCACCCAGATCTAGTCCATCAGATCACATAAATATGAGTCATTATGATCCTGATCCAATATTATTTCTCATCCATCAATACTGAAGCTAAACACAATCAACCAAATAGGATATGCAGAATACTGACACCTTTAAACTGTCATCAGAACCCATCAACTACCAGAACCACCTGTGACTTCAAATATCATAGCTCAAATTGTATATGCTACTACAATGAACCAAACCTGCATACATACGTGCTTACACCAAAGCCAACTCGCGTACAGATCTATAAATATTCAAACATGACTTGCAGCAATTTCAAACATAAGTTATACCCAGATCAGATCATTACAAGCGTCAGTATACAGATCTAGAATAAGCATAATCAAATATATAGAGATAGTTCATTTCAACCCATTTGATCCCGATCTATCCTTAGATCTTGTTCTCCATCAACCGGTGAGATCCCTCTTTAGCTCAGATCCAGATCTACACCATAACCCAATCACAATATTCTAGATCTAGCACTTTATCAGATATTCAATAATTCATATGATGCTTTGCCAAATGATCTCCTTCCTCTTTTATAGTCTTAGGCCTTTCACAATACCACAGTCCAAAACCATATTAACACAATACCATGGACCCAATACTTGGGATCAACACTTTTAGATGCAATACCACAGACCAAAACCATAGGATCAAACTATGTTAGACTAATACCATGAACCAACCATGAAAGTGCGTGAGATCAACACTTTTGGATGCAATACCACGGACCAAAACCATAGGATCAAAAACTGTCAGATTAATACCATGAACCAACCATGAAAGTGCGTGAACTTTTCTCCACATGAAATAAATTTTTCTCTACATAAAAGTTCGTGAACTTTTCTCTACATGAAATAAACTTTTCTCTGCATAAAATTCCATGAACTTTTCTCTACATGAAACAAACTTTTCTCTGCATAAAAGTCCGTGAACTTTTCTCTACATGAAATAAACTTTTCTTTGCATAAAATTCTGTGAATGTTTCTCTACATGAAATAAACTTTTCTCTGCATAAAATTCCGTGAACTTTTCTCCACATGAAATAAACTTTTCTCTGCATAAAATTCCGTGAAATTTTCTCTACTTGAAATAAACTTTTCTCTGCATAAAATTCTGTGAACGTTTCTCCACATGAAATAAACTTTTCTCTGCATAAAAGTCCGTGAACTTTTCTCTACATGAAAGAAACTTTTATCTTCATGAAAGTGCGTGAACTTTGCTGCACTATAATTTATCATCTGAGTGATTTGTCATCAAGGACAACACTTGTCTCATAATGCCAACA
>APFE030491724.1:69869-84499 GCA_000404065.3 Pinus taeda | reverse complement strand
TAATGAGAGAATCAGTTGACTTAGTTCTAACTAGTCAAGTTCAGTTAGATTATTTTAACAAGTTGTTAAAATAATAAAATATTGTTTGTTAATGCTTGCATGCATGTGACAACTTTTTTTAGATAATTGAGAATTCACTCATGGATAACTCTTGCATGTCAGTTCTGTCAGAGACCCAGTAGAGATCAGATGTGGGACAATGTACTATCAGATGCTTGGATATTTCTAGTAAGTATTCCTTGCATGGAGAAGGATCCATTATAGGAGATTGGAGAACTTGTGGCCTACATATTGAGGCCTAGGTAGTCCATGATTTTCATCTTCTAATTGAAGATCATCAAAGTACAGAGAGAGCAGGATATCTTGAGAGTTGATTCCTCTTGTATTGTGAAGAGGATTTCCACTTGATTGATAATACATGGTTGGGGTTTTTTGCTAGTGCTTTCCCCTAGATATATCTTGTGTTATGTGTGATTATTTCTCTTGATCAGTTATGCATGTTTCTACTTGATGTTGCTCATGAATTCGATTATGCTTTCGCTTAATGTTTTTTAGAAGTAGAACAAGTATTATTCTTTAGGACATTGCATATATCGGTTTGTTCTACAGGTGAAATTTCTACAGGCCCAAAGTTATACACATTACCTAAAAATGGCTCCTACTAATCGGACAAGGCTAATGTCAGCCATTGATGTGAAAGAAGGAAAAATGCAGATGACTTTTATGAAGCCCACTACATAGTAGCCCAGGTCAATTGCAGATTATTTGAAAATAGACTTTGAAGTATTGGCAAAGGATATCCATCCTATTGACCAAATAGAATTACACAAGAAGACTGGGGAAACGGTTTACTCCACCTTGACCAGCAAGGCAATTACAACTCACCAACTCCAAAATTCACTGAATAATAGATCAACGGAATTCCGGTTAGAGAAGGCCTCTTCATAGACCAAGGATATCAGAATAAATTACTTAGAGGAATTAGTCATAGAACTGGGGTATGGTCCCAAAGATGTGAAAGCTACAAAAAAACTTATTAAAAATAAAAATGATGACATAGCTGCACTGAAAAAACAGCTTAAAATTCCTTCCCTACATCATCCTCAGACAGCTGAAGTATTGGAAACTCAGAAAGAGGAAGAGCTTATGGACTTAGTCCTTAAGCTAAATGAACAACTAAAAGAAATAGAGAAAGAACTAGATAATTTGATACAGTCTAAACAGAGTGAGTTGGCCAACACTCCTCATACTGTAATTCCTACAGTTTCTACAGCAGTACCCTCCACATTGGCTACTTCATTAGCACCAACAGTTCCACCTACTACTTCTCTGCCAGTTATAGGTACATCAACAAGCACAGGGACATCTATAGAAAAAACAACTGAATTGGTAAAAGCCATGGAGGAAATGACCATCCAGGCTACTAAACTCAAAAAACTTGGAGAACAAGTGTCAAGTTTGGAAACTGATTGCAAACTTGCACAGATACAACAGAAAGAAGAAGCTCAAAAGAATCACAGAATGGGAGAGAGAATAAAAGTCCTTGAAAAGTACTTGACATTGCAACAACCACTGGGATACATGAAGGAAACCCTTTGGTCCAACATCATTGACTCCATCAATGATGTTTGGCCTTCTATTCAAGTTAGTTTTGAACAGACTGAACTAGTAAAAGTTGCTACAGAAGAAATCCACAAGACAATGGAAGAATTGGGAGATAAACCTGAAGAGGCCAACCAATTGATAACATTCCTAAACAGCAGAAATAGGTATCAGCTTGATGAACTGGAAATAGAAGACAGAATAGGAAAAATCATAGAAATAAAGAAGGTTCTCATTAAGAGGAACCTTATGCTCAATCTTGAGAAAAAAATGCCAGAGTATCCAAGCAAACATTGATATATTTATGACAAAGTATGGTATTTTAAGAGAAAAAGGACTCCCCAGTCCCATGGTAATACATGACAAGCTGATGAGCCAAGATGATTATATTGAAAGACTAAACAAGCTAGCCAGAAGCCAAGCTAGTACTTCAAGGGTAAAATCTTTTCCCACTAGAAAGGTATTATACGATAGTCTGGAAAATCTATTTTTCATAGAGCATGAGTTCAAACACATGTTCGTCAGCAGGCCAAATTTTGCTAAGTATACAAAGGCTGATGAGATATATAGAAAAATGATAAGGATGAAATTACCTAACAGTGAATGGTGGTTGAAACTAATAGATTTACTATAAAGTTACTGCAGTAAATCTATATGGTAAAACATGGTTGCCAGGTAAAACAGGTAAAGAAGAGTCAAAGTATGGCAGGTAAATAGTATAAGTAGGTAGAAGACATAAAGTGAATCTAGCACATAAGTATCAAGAAACTGAAAGAGTCAAATCCGAATTACAACAGCCAGCACAGTCACAATAAAAGGGACAACAAGAAGATAGTTCTCCATTTGTCTCTATGTTCATGCTTGAAGATATTTTCGGTTTTCTAGAATAATTATCATATTGTTATGAGATATTTTGTAACATTTTTTGTATAAATACTTCACAAAATGAAGTAATTAGGGTGGATTAAAATACATTTTTGTAGACATTTTATATTGAGTCAAGGAGCTATTGTACTTAAGACTGGACTGGTTTTGCTGGATTATGAAATAAAGCTAAGGATATTTCATTGGATTCTTGTGCACAGTTGGAACAAATAAGTATTATCTCTTCATGTTTAAATATTGTTTTCTCTTCATGTTATAAATATTCACATGTATCTCTTATGAAATCTGAAAAATAAACAAGGAATGATATCTCAGAATTAGCCTAAATGCTCTCTATTTTAACTGTTTACTTTCTATATGTTTTCTACTAAACTATCTTGGTCTGGGAATCCTTAATTGCTCCCTTAATTTGGTAGTTTTCCCCCCCTTGGTCCATATTAAAGGATTCTTCATTTCCCTTTGCTACTGATCCTCCTTCTTTTCTTCATCTTAATCTCGGTTAAGGATTCTTCATTGCCCTTTGCCCTGGTTAGAACTACCTCATCCATTTGAACCTGCAGATTTACTTTTTGTTGTTCTATCCTGCCCTGTGAACTCTTACTTTAGTGATTGATCATATCCAGTTAAGCCACTCTTTGATTGACTCCACAGCCCAATGGCATAAATACTTGTTCTGCCCATCTGTTTTCTTAATTCCACCACCCAATCAAAACAAAACATCATGAGCACTAATAATTAGCCTAAAATCCTACCCAAAACAAAGTTAATTTATAAAGAGAGAGCCCTCTCTGGACTTAGGTTGGTTAGAACCCGAGTTTAAAAGATTATGTTTGTGGTTACCTCGGACTATTCCTTCTTTGATAACTTCTAGGGAAGTCATCTGAGTGATAACATTGTGGAATGTGATGCTTCCGGAAATGGAATTGGTGTTGTTTTAATGCAAGATGAAAGACCCATTTCTTTCGAAATTCATCCAATCAAGACAAAGTATTTACACAAAGCTATTTATGAGAAGGAAATGTTGGCAATACTACATGCGCTTAAGAAATGGTGACCCTGCCTAATGGGAAGACACTTCAAGGTAAAAATGGATCATGCTAGTCTGAAATACTTTTTAGAACAAATATTATCCTCTAAAGAGCAACAAAAATGGGTCACAAATATGTTGGGTTATGACTTTGAAATCATCTACAAAAATGGGAAGCAAAATGTTGTGGCAGATGCACTCTCAAGAAAGGATAAGGATGTGGAATCATTGTTGTGCGCCATTTCTATTATCCAACTAGATTGGATAAACGAAGCAAGGGAGGAATGGAAGAATGACGAAGAAGTGTGGTCACTCATTCGAATGTTACAATAATATCCCAGTACATTTGGTACATTTAGCTGGAAAAATGATTCGTTATTGTACAAATATCTCTTATACCTATGTAAGAATTCCTAACTCAAACAAAAGATTCTTATGGAATTGCACACTTCTCCCTTAGGAGGGCACTCAGGATTTTTAAAACTTACCTCAGGGTCAAGAAGGAATTTTTATGGGATGGCCTTAAATCGAATATTCAAAAGTTTGTGGCGGAATGTTTCCAACAAAATAAAGTTGAAACAATTAAGACCCTAGGTCTATTACAACCTTTATCCATTCCAAGCCAACGTTCGGAGGAGGTTTCAATGGATTTTATGATAGGTTTACCCAAGTCCGAAGGAAAGAGTGTCATCATGGTGGTAGTTGACAGACTCACCAAGTATGCACACTTTTGTGCATTATCACATATATTTAAAGCCAGTAAAGTTTCTACTGCATTTATGGAAACAATTCAAAAGATACATGGAACCCAAAGATTATTGTAAGCGACAGACATCCCATTTTCACTGGAAATTTTTGGATAGAATTATTTTCTTGTCTTGGTACTCAATTAGCTCATAGCTCATCTTATCATCCTCAATTTGATGGGAAAATTGAGACAGTAAACAAATTTTTGGAAGGATATCTTCGTTGCTTTGTATCTGATAAATAGATACAATGGGTTAATTGGTTTCCTCTGGCTGAATGGTGGTATAACACTTCCTTCCATACTGCAACAAAAATGACCCCATTTATGGCACTTTACGGATATCATCCACCATCCATCACATCATATTTAAGAGAAAATTCTAAGGTTCAAGCAGTGGAACATCACATCGAGCATCAACAACAAGTTCTCCAACTCTTAAAGGATAACCTCACATTGGCCCAAAATATAATGAAACAACAGGCAGATCAACATCGCAGTCAAACAAGTTTTGATGTAGGTGACTGGGTATTCCTACGGCTACAACTATATAAACAAATGTCCCTCAAGCAAGCTAAGAAGAATAATAAATTATCACCAAACTATTATGGTCCATACAAGTTGTTGCAAAAGATTGGTACTAGCATACAAATTGGAGCTTCCTACAACTTCCCTAGTGCACCTAGTTTTCCATGTTTCATGTTTAAAGAAGGTTATAGGTGATAATCTCCTAGTTTCGGTCTATTTTTCTTTTGACTTCTTTCTATGCCTTGTCTTCTCTTTCTTGATTTTTTTTAATAAGACTCTACATGAAAATGCTCTTACTTGGCTCAAAAGACAATGTGATCAAAATTGAAAAGGGAAATTGTGGTGATGAGAAATGCTTGGCTTATTTATCATCCTCTTCTCTATATTGGGTTTACATGTCTTTAAAGTGAATAATGTTTGAATGGAAAATACGATCCATTCAAATGGATAGCCTTTGGTTGAACCATACAACCTATATCTATTCTAGGATATTCATTCCTTGACTCAGTGCTGTAATTAAATGGTGTTCTTCTTGCCAATCCAAACAAGTAGAAGAAAGGAAAGGGTAAAACCAATAGCGAGTAAACCAATACCAAAGGTATATATAAACTTCTATGAGGGAAAAACCTCTTCTGCTCTCAATAAGTTGGGATCCCTCTTCCATCCCAACAAAATAATTAAGTACCTAAGCACAGTCCTATAAACAAATAAATAAAGGGTGAAAGAAGAGAAAGGCTTCCTGTGTAGAGAGGTCAAGCAAGGAACTTCGTCAAGTTATTGTTCAGGCTCGCTTGTAGCAAAGCAATGCTTGTGTTCTTCTGGTGACACCACCGGGGTATTTTCCATGTTTTTTGCAAGCAAAGCAACAGTAGAGATGAAAACTATGACGTTGATTATCTTAAACTCACAATTTTATATTGCCCTTCTACTGAATCGAAACAATTGTGATTTGGAAAGATTTTTGAATGTGTTTAGCCAAGAAAAGGAATAGAGGAGACTATATCCATAACTAATTCAAATGGGGGAGCTAAGGTAATCCATGTGATGAATCAATACTTCCTGAAAGACTAAGACCTTACACATAAGGATAAAACCTGAATTGAGAAGTTGGAATTATACCAGTGTGTTGCCAAGTGTTAACCATGTGTACTAAGATCTCCGAACTAAGTTGAATCCAAATTTTCACGCATAATTCTTTCCTTAATAGTCTTCTACTAGTTGTGAGTTCATTTTTAAAGGACTTTCTATATTATCAAGTTGATCTTCATGATATTCAAGATAGCATTTCTAATCAGATGAAATATTATCGTTTGGTTGGTCCCTTTTCATGTGGATCCCTTGTGTTAGACAAAGGATTGGAGAGAACATATTTCACGGATCCCTAGAGTTTAAAAGCTTGTCATTCTGACTATCAAGATGAAGGTCATTCTGAATTCAAAAGGATTTCTCTTTGTCAAACACATCTGAGATCGATCACCTTCTATCCCTATTGTGTACGCCATTAGGTTAATCATCCTTTGGGCACAAAATCTCTTCTTGAATGATAGAAAATGCTTGAGTCATTTAATGAATCAAAACACTTGGATTCCTAAGTTTGCAATGTCAATCATTGTTTTAAATGCCTTAAGATTTCATATTGTTGGCATAATGTCTAATTAGATACAAAGTGAACCAATAGAGAATGTAAAATATTGTACTCACCAATATGGTCATAGTCATTTTACATTGATTGATATTTTTGGATCCAATGATCTTCATGGTTTTTCATTTCACAATTTAGATGATTGTCAGATATTTGAGGCACTTCAGCATGAGTTAATGGTTATGTCAAGTTCTCACCATATTGGTAAGGCTTATGAACAAGATTAGACCAAATTCCCCTTTGAAGATTATATTTGTGATTCGAATGCATTAACTAAAAGTTCATTTTCTCATGAGTATTTGGGTTTTCAAATCTGTTGTTTTTAATATCGAGATATAATCACTGAATGGTTGTAACAATCTTATTTGGCAAGTCCATCTCGAATAATAAGTTTTATCTTTCTTGATGTTTTCAAAAATTGAAAACACTAATGAATGTACTTTCATGAGCAGCCTTAAATTTTGTATGATCGTCATTTCAAGGAACAAGGTAAATCTCGAGACGGGTTAAAACTAGTTAGTATGGCACATTATTTTATTAATAAGTGAGACCTTCAATTCACTATGAAATCTTTTCAAATTGTTTTTTTTACTCTTGCACGATGCTTTATATCGCTTTTAATTGCTTGTAGATTTGTGATTGTAGGGTGAGAGGGATTAGGTGGCTACGCTGGAAATTCCATTACACTTAGCCCTGACCTTCTAGCACATTAGGTTAGGAGTAGGTTTAGGTGCATTTATTCCCCTAGTTGCATCACATGACCTTTGAATTTTTCTTTGCAGTAGTCCTTGCTTTTGGTTTCTTTTCTTTGTTTTTCCTCCATGTTTCTTTATAATTAAGGTTTACTTCCAATCTATTTTTCTTTTGACTTATTTCTATGCCTTGTCTTCTCTTTCTTGATTTTTTTTAATAAGACTCTGCATGAAAATGCTCTTAGGCTCAAAAGACAATGTGGTCAAAATTGAAAAGGAAAATTGTGGTGATGAGAAATGCTTGGCTTATTTTTCATCCTCTTCTCTATATTGGGTTTGCATGTCCTTAAGTGAATGATGTTTGAATGGAAAATACAATCCATTCATACGGAAAGTCTTTGGTTGAACCATACAGCCTATATCTATTCTAGGATATTCATTCTTTGACTCAGGGTTGTAATTAAATGGTGTTCTTCTTGCTGCTCCAATCAATTAGAAGAAGGGAAAGGGGAAAACCAATAGTGAGTAAACCAATATCAAAGGTATATATAAACTTCTCTCAGGGGACAACCTCTCATGCTCTTAATAAGTTGGGATCCCTCTTCCATCCCAATGAAATAAATAAGTACCTAAGCACAGTCCTATAAACAAATAAATAAAGGGTGAAATAAGAGAAAGGCTTCCTACAAAGAGAGGTGAAGAAAGTAACTTCGTCAAGGTATTGTTCAAGCTCGCTTGTAGCAAAACAATGTTTTTGTTCTTGTAGTGACTCCATTGGGGTATTGTCCACGTATGTTGGCAACAACGCAACACCAGGGATGAAGACTATGACGTTGATTATCTTAAACTGTTATATACCTAGGGGGGTAATATGGGGTACCGAGGGAGGTACCTAAGGTAATAATGTAATAATGGGATGGGCCATAGTAATAAATAAGGTGGTTAACACATGTCATGTAAAGGACCACAAGTAGTTAATAATAATGTAAGGGGCCCAGGGTATTAGTTGATGGTATGAGGAAACCATGGTAATGATGCATGGTATTGTATGTATGAGGCCTATATAGAGGCTAGAGACTCCACATGGAGAGGATATGAAGAGAATTATTCTTGTATGAACATGCATATGGCTTGTGGAGTGTTCTCCTTCCTTAAGGAGTGAATGTATGGTGTTTCCCTACCCTAAGGGTTTTGATAATAAAGAAGCATTTCTATCTATTTCTATCTTGATATTCCTGGGTTTATTTCTATTATCATATATTTCCGGGTTAGATCTACAACAAGTGGTATCAGAGCACTTTCTTGGGCACAAAAGTGGAGAATTTTTTTATTTTTTTTTTTTAATATGAAATGATACTTTATTGATCATGTTAGCGCTTGGAATTCACCTAGGCTGAGATAGACAAACTCTCAAGGCTACATCAAACCATTTCACCTCGTAGCTAGCCCTACGAGGTATGAGAAGGCTCTCTCGGGTCAGATTCGGTAGATCTTTCAATAGGATGAGCTGACCCAATTAGGAATAAAGATCTTAGGCTAGTAAATTGATATGGGGGATTGGTTTAGAGTTTTTGGATTTTTTGGTGGCAATTGGAGGGAGTGCAATTCAGGGTGCAGGGATTGAGCTCAGTTTTTGCAGGTGATTCCTTGGGGAAAGGTAGGAATCTATGCTGATGCCTTTAGTTTGAAAAAGATGATCAAGAAGGAAAGGAGAAAAGCTAAAGAGGGCAAACAATGAATTTGAATCCTCTCTAGACGGTGGAAGACATAAAATTTAAACAAAATTGAAAGCTGAGCATGGCATGCATGAATTCAAACTTTATCACTTCTTTTGTTTAAATAGCAGCAAGAGATTAAGGAATGGAACACATAAACACACTTACAATAACAGTAGGAAGCACACCATCAACATAATAATCCACAAGAATCCATAATGAATTTTGCAAAACCCTGGCCTTCCTTTTCCTCAAATTGCAGAAAATACAAGTCAAAAATACAATAGCCCTTCTCCCTCTAGAGTCCAACCCACAAAATGAGAAAGAGAGGGCATAATATAGAAGTTCAAACCTCTTTCCCCACCTCTAGGGGTCGAGCTCAGCCTCCTAGGAGCTGTTACAAAAAATTCTAAATCAATCACTAGATAATAGGCCAGCTCAACAACTTGCCTCTAAAAGTTAGCTAACTGATTCATGCATTAATTTTTCACTTTTTACATCAAAGAAGCTTCTAGAAGAGTAAAGAGAGGTAAAATCAATCAAAGTGCCATGAAAATATTACATTTGCCCATCATCTACAAGTAAAAGTAATCAACCATAGTCAAAACAGTGTTTTTTGACCCAAAAAGTCATTTCTGGCAAAGTTTTCTCTCATGTCCGCGCCCCCTGTCTCTCGTGTCCGCGCACCTTTTCAGCATCTTTTGAGTGGGTTCCACTGGTCCAAATCAAGTGCAAGATAGCTCATTGGAAAGCTTTGCCTGTCTACTTTCCATCCCAAGTGGAATTTCTGAATTTGGAGTTGTTTTGCCCCCTCAAAAACCATTTCTCCCAAGGTCACTTTCTGCAACTCAAAAAGTGGGCAGAAAGTCATTTTTTGGATGTATTTTGAGCTTTTGGAGGCTCAAATCTCAAAATTAAACTTCTCCGAGTATTGGTAATTTTTCTCTTGGCATGCCCTTTCCAAAAATGCCAAGTTTGCAAAATTCCGAGCAGTCCTTCAAAATGTCCGCGCGCGTGACGCGGACGCGACACGGGAAAAACCTGTAATTTTACAAAAAATTGGCAAAATGCTCCAAAATTCTCAAAATTTTCATATCTTGATGCTGGATCAAGGCTGATCAATATCATGATGAATGAAGGATGCTTCAGCCAATATGGATAGTGGATTTGTCCTTTTCTTCTTCCTCTTCCGGCCCTCTGACAGCTTTCGTTGGAGAATTTTGTTTTTAGCCTTACAAACATGTAATCTTGCCCAATAGTGTGTTTTCATGTGACGTAGCAACTCTTTGTCACGATTTGCCTTTGCCAACAATCTCTCCAAATGTGCATTTACACGAATAAGCATGGACTCCCGATCAGCACGCAATAGGTCACCAGGCCTCCTACGGTTCAAAATTCGTTCACTACGGATCCTCCATAACTCATCCTGCTCCTTTTCATCTTCTAACTGTTTGGTGCGATGTTCTAGATAAGTGTTGGTCCATTGGGCCATTTGGAGCTTCTGCTGCAACATGAGGTTCTCTTCCTCTTTCTTCCTGATAATCTCATAAAGATTTGAAGGGGAAGAGCGGGCATCATGATCAATAAAAGCATCATGTGCCTCGTGAACTGCCTGATCCTCAATCATGGGCTGCTTGCCCTCTCGTACTGCCTGTGCCGATGAAGAAAGCGAGGCCCCTTCCACCTGATGTGGAGATAACACTCGCTGCTCTGAAGATGAGGACGAGACCCCTTCTACCTGCTGTGGAGAAAGTACTCGTCGAGCTGCTGCAAATAAGGTCCTATGACCTCTCTGATATGTGACCTGAGGAGAATAAGCCATGTGTCTAGGAATGCTGGTCTCAGGCTGATGTGATGGCCCTCCCTCCTCGTGAACTGGCTCCGGCCCTGGGTGTGACTGTGTGAAAAAGTGTCAGGAGATGAAATCCGCCCAAGGAATGCCCTGCTGGCTCAGCTGATGGGAAACTACTAGCTAGATAAGACCATGATGGCATAAGCTCCGCAACTGTTGTGCTGGGGTCTGTCTCTGAAAAAGAGCGGTCAACCTCTGAGTGTCGTGAGATAAGTATGCTGCAATGTTCATGACTCTCACTCTGGTGAAGTGCATCAACATGCGTATATGATAAGATGATACTCGTGCGAATCTCCCCTCGCATGTGAAGTAGTGCATAATAAGTCTCATGATATCCATATACTCTGCTCGGAGGAACCTGATGGGAAAGGTCCCGGACAACTTATGCATACAGGTAGGCTTGACATACGGCTCATAATATACAAAGTCCAGCCACTTGCGCTTCAGCCACACCTCACCCACATTGGGTATCCCAGTAGCATCTGTGATAGCCTCTGGAGAAAATACAAAATTCACCCCTGCAAGGGTGACCTGTCCATCATGGAGATGTAAAACGAACAACCGAGCCAACTCTCTGTGAGGCTGAATGTGTGAGAGCCTCTCACAAAACTGATAACAAGCCATGTGCTGAAAACAAGATACTGCAAATGGGCAAGCCTGTAACTCAGTCAATGATGTGGGCTCTACCCTCTTGTGTTGGCCACTCTTGCCTCCCCTACGAGGCCTCCGCTGTGTCTCAATCTTAGTGGATGATGATCGGTCATCACCTTGCTCATTAGTCTCAGTAGTCGACATGGTGTTATTGAGCAAGGTGGAATAAACAAGTCCAAATGATCACTGCTCTGCCTGCAAAATGCTGTGAAGTATGCTGTTTTCAAGGGGAAACATCATGAGGGATATGTTAGGGGAAGGAATTTTACATATAGGAAAGGGAAATATATATATAAGAAGGGAATTTTGAAGGAAATTATCACATAATGCTAAATATGTGATTCTATCTTTCAACATTTGCAAATTAATATTTTATTTAGGGAAACTTTAAAGTCAAGGGAAAGGACAATGAAAATTTTCATGATGGAGGGGAGGATGTCATGGGCATAGGAAGATAGTGCAGTATCGCTTATGTATGTACAGCTAGCAGGCAGCTCGTTTCTTTTTGGTTTTGCATGCCTTTCATAAGCACACTCTTTTTTTTCCACATGTAAAAATGATTATCTGATGCTGATTACAAGGGGAAGGGAAGGGTTGCTGTAATCATTTTGCAATGAATGGGAGGGAGATTGTATCAAGGGAATTATGGGAATGAGGGCGTAATGAAACCTACAAACCAAGTCTGCCAACCAATTTTCATAACAGTAGCCTTTCAATAGCGCTGGTAGCTTCATAGTTGCATTAATCATGAGTGAATTAGGTTTCAATTACATGCTTTAACAGAAGGGAAGGGATATCAATTGCATAGGAAATTTTTTTTTTTTTAGAGGGTTAATGAGCAATTGAATTAGGGTTTTCATGAGGGGAAAGGTAAGGGAAAACAGAGTTTAGGAATTAGGGAGGAATACCATGCTATTAAACAAACCCTAGCACAGCAAAACTGCTCTTTTTTTTTTTTTTTTGATAGCTAGCAACAGATAAACTTTGTCGATTTCACACAGTTTCTATCCTTTGATACTTACAGCAAGATGACATTCTTTTTTTCTTATTTTTATAAGGCTATGCAAATTATATTTTTTTTTATTTTTTACATTTCTAGTTAGCATGCCTTGTCATCATTTTCTCTTTTTTTTTTTTTACTATATTTGTTTTCATTGATTTGCTGTGCAATTTAAATTCATAATTTGCTGTGTGTAATGGTGTAGGGTTTAAGCGTGGAGCATGGGGAAAAGGCAGGATTTATATAATTAGAAAGGACTAGGGCTTGATAGGATTTAGCGGTAGGGTTTGTATATTTAATTTGCACATGAGATTAATAAAAATGACATATAAACATATGTGAATATTAATGGGAAAATGAAAGGAGGGATATAAGGAAAAAATTGCCTTGAGAAACAAACAAACTGTCAAAACATAAGCTTGCAAAACACCCATCATTCCTCCATCGATTTCTTCGATTTCTTGCATCAAGTTATGCTCATAATCTACCTTTGCAATCATCAGACCACCACTAAGCACATAGAGGAGACATACCTTGACAAATATAGGCGAGTTTGGAAGAGGGTTTGCTGATTGGATGAGTTTTTATGCCCAGAAATCCGCGCGCTGCCCAGATGTCCGCGCACCTCCCAGATGTCCGCGCGCGTGTAAATTTCTTTAAAAAAATTGCTCTCTCAGAGCCGCGCACTGCCCAGGTAACCGCACACAGTCATGTCATAACCGCGCACCTTCCAGGCACTGAAATTGCTAAAACTAAGCCCGAAATCTTCTTCTTTGCCTTTAGCCTTGTAATTTCTTGCTCCCAAATGCACAATGAGAGTCTTTAAAGAGGGAATTTACCTTTATATGTTTCCATTTAAAAAAAATTTAACTCAAAAACCCACTTTATAATGTTTATACTTTGACATTCTTTTTCACACTGTTTTGGAGTCATTTTGTCCTGAAATGAGCTCTTTTGATGCGTTTGACTCAGTTCTTTTTGCAGGTTGACCATCTGATGGACTGTGAAGGAACCAGGGTTGTTGCCGGCACTTTAGCAAACTTCTGAGAATTTCTTTATTTTTACAAATTTGACATAACCTTAGACTTAAAAAGAGGTTTTTTAAATCCAAGGCATAAAATGATCTGTAGCTGATGAAAGTAACAATGAAACATATGTACATACCTCCCTCTGGCTTGCTGGGTACTCACTGACCTTGACTCGTGACCTTGACATAATTTTGACTCAAAACCCTAGACCTAAGACCATGGGACCTCAAGACAAAAATAACAACAAGTATGACTCAATTACATTGTAATATGACCTCATCCAGCAAAGCCAAGAAGGGAAAAAAGACCTGCTCCTCCATTCAGTGTTATGGCATGCCTAGTGGGATGCAAAATTGACACTGATGAGACACCTAACTATGCATATGCAAAGAGCTATTGATCGCTGATGGAGGGCTTAAGACCGACACTAAAATTGGCTCCAATGGGGATGGTAGCTCCTTGGAGGTACCAAGAACCTCAGACCTCTTGGAGAGCAGACCAATGCTTTATTCATTGGGCCATGGAGTCAACTAGCACACAAAAATAACCATACTCAAAATGACTTTACTTGACTTTGACTATAAACTGAAAATGACTCAAACAAACTGACTTTTTGCTAAAAGTAAACAAACGAACTGAAAATCTCACACCAATCAATCTTCCTCCTTGGAATTATAGCCTTCACTTCGGGCCCCAAACCAAGCATGAAAGATCATTTCACACTTTGCTGTAATAAAGTAAAATGATATGTACAATGGAAATGATTTAGAACAACATTGCTCAAGCATGATATTTCTTGAGAAGCCGGCCATTCACTGACCCACCGGGACATTCATCACCGTTCAATTCCTTGAGAATGAAAGCGTTAGGACCACGATATGCAGCAATCTTATAAGGACCTTTCCACAGATTATCAAACTTACCGTGCTTCCCTTTGTCCTCATTTCGAGCATCCCATCTCAAAACCACATCCTCTAGCTGAAAATTTTCTGATTTTGCCTTCTTATCATAGATCTTTTTGATGCGTTCTTGCAGTTTCAAAGAGTTTTGGATGACTTCTTCCCTTGTCTGCTGTAGATGGACCATTTGACTGATTCTCCGTTGCATTGGATCCATATCTTCTCCCATTTCTTGGATTAATTTTGCTACTGGTATACTAAGTGATGTAGGAAAAACCGCATCAACTCCGTAAACAATCTCAAACGGCGACATTCCTATTGATTTCTTTTGGCTCACCCGATCAGCCCACAGTGCATTGACCAA
>APFE030491724.1:44540-56431 GCA_000404065.3 Pinus taeda | reverse complement strand
ATCAAACCCTTATGGTAGGGCAACACCATACATTCACTCCTTAAGGAAGGAGAACATCCACAAGCCATATGCCTGTTCACACAAGAATACTTCTCTTCATATCTCTCCATGTGGAGTCTCTAGCCTCTATATAGGCTCATACATACAATACCATGCATCATTACCATGGTTTACTCATACCATCAACTAATACCATGGGCCCATTACATTATTATTAACTACTTGTGGTCCCTTACATGACATGGGTTAACCACCTTATTTATTATTATGGCCTATCCCATTATTACATTATTACCTTGGGTACCTCCCTCGGTACCCCATATTACCCCCCCTAGGTATATGACATAAACTCACAATTTTATATTACCCTTCTACTGAATCGAAACAATTGTGATTTGGAAATATTTGTGAATGTGTTTAGCCAAGAAAAGGAATAAATGAGACTATATCCATAACTAGGTCAAATGGGGGAGCCAAGGTAATCTATGCGATGAATCAATACTTCCTGAAAGACTGAGACCTTAAACATAAGGAAAAAACCTGAACAGAGGAGCTAGAGTTCTACTAGTGTGTCGCCAAGTGTTGACCCTGTGATCAACACCCTCCAAAATTTTGCCTACAGATGAATTTTTAGCCTGTTGAGGATCTAACACTTTTTCATTCCATATTCACTTCATGATCTATTAACATTATGCTAAGTGTTTAAGTCTTCTTCTCGGTTTCTAATTGTCAAAGTCACTTACTCACACATATTCAATCTATAATAAGTTCATGAGTGTACTATTTTATGCAAGATTTAAAAAGAATAACAGAATCTATCAAGACAGTTCCTATGCAATGTTCAACCTATGTCGACAGTCACTGTGCACTTACAATTGACAATCTCTCACTTTTGGTTGCGACTGTACTTCTATTTCGATGAGTTTTTCCAACTGTCACTTTTGTGCAACTTGACTTTCACAAGTATCACTTTCATGTTTATGACCGTTGCTTTTGCTACCTTCCATTTTAATAAGTTTCTTTTTCACGTTATCTTCACTCTAGTATGTTTCACTTTCAATGTCATTTGCATTTGCAAGTTTTGTTTGCACTTTTACCTTACTGTTGCAAGTGTCGTCTTTCAGACATGGGAAGTGTCGCATGATCTAAAGCAAAGTTGTGGTTCATCGCAAGAGGCAACTTTGGTACCAATGGGTCATATTTATCACCTAAACATGTACTAGACCCATTCCCAAATTTTTATTCATTGTTGTTCTAGTGTCGTCACTGTCATTGCAAAGCATATCTTAAGTGTCACGCCTAGTCGAAGGGAGTCAATTGTACATTCTTAAAGCGCATTTCTGATGCATTATTTTTCACTATTGTGTCCTATTCATCATAAGGAAATACATCATACATATTCCTCAACTCTTGAACAATGTCATACATGTGTCATCACTATCATCGCAAAGTGTACCCTAAGTGTCACACGTGGAGGAGTTTGTTGTATCGTTGTCACATTGAGTGAGATCATGTTGTTCTTGTGTATTGAGTGTTCAATGTTGTGTCATCAATTGTTTTGAGTGTGTCTGATTATTCATAAGCTCAATCCTAGTCTCACTTCTACCTCATTGATCCCACACTTAGCCAAATCCCAAAAAGATTTATGCCTGACAAACTTGACCCAACTCAGCCTCCTTGAACTACACATTCCATAGTAGCAAGGCTCAATCACCCCCCTTACCTCCTGAAACTGTGCAATTCATAGTTCTTTCCTCCAAGGACTACACATTTTTGAGACTTAGTGCTCAACCTTGCCCTCTTGACCTCCACAACTATGTATTTTACCCTTCCAGTCAGTCTCCTTTTGCACATTGCATAGTGGCAAGCCTCAAATTGTCTCCCTGCCTGCCTGAGCTACACAATTACGCAATCCATAGGCCTCTCTCTTGTACTACACATTGGTTAACTTTAAGGCTCAAGACTTCATCCCTAAGCTCCTCAACTATGAAATCATCTTACCCAGACCTCTAGAATTGTGCATTACGTAGTCTCAAACTTCATTCCATCACTCCTAGCCCTTGGAACTATGCATTGCACAATCCCTGAGTCTTCCTCTTTGTCAAGTGCCCAGTCCTAGCTAATTTAGTCATTTTCATGAATAAATCTAGACTAGGAGGTTTCAAGGATAATTGCATCTTGTCATGAGTGGATTCCACTTGCAAGTACTACATCTTGACATGACAAGATGATGCTTAGATATGAAGAGAAGGATATTATACAAGAAGACACTTGTGAAGTTGGAACCATGAAGAAGTCATCAAGTAAGAAGATGGAGGGACACTAGCTTACCACAAAATATCAAAGATCTAGATCACATGGGGACTCCATATCAATAAAATCCCTAGAGGATGAATATGTAACACATGCAATATCCATCATGAAGATGCAAAGAAAGCAGAAAAATGACTTTGGGGGACTTGAAATTTCACCTTGGATTCTCTAGCTTGGCATAGGAGAGAAGATCTTTCTTTGGAGGATAAAATGGTAACTTGATGTTCCATTATTGGGGCTAGTGGCAGCATTGTACTTGCATATCTTAGCACTTCCATTTGATATATGAATTTCAATGAGCCAACAGATTTTCATGCATGTGTCATGAATATAGTAAGACTATTATTTATATGTTTGTGGTATGTGTTTTGTTCACGTATACTAAGGAAATTGAACTATTTCAATGGCTTTGATACTTATCTTGTTGAAGGTGTGTTATATTTGGTTTTATGACCGTAGTTGTATTATGAAATACTTCGCAGACTAACTTGCAATCCTCTTATGCTCCTGTGTGTCTCTTTTAGGATGGTACTATTAATTTTCTTCTAGAGGCTCACACTCTTTCTATTCACCGTGAAAGTACCTTATATACATCACAATTGTATGTCTCACAGTTTCAACTTACTTGCTTGTTTCAAATAATGTTTGCATAACCTCCTATGTTAATAATGGTATGCATAACCTCCTATGTTAATAATGGTAGCCAACAAAAATCCCCAAGGACGATGGAAATCGACCGCATTTCTAGTTGGGGCTTCTACTTCAAATAGTGTGATGTCTAATTGGGACTTCACATCGAGGAGACCCCCTTGGTTGATGGATTTTCAACACCGTCAACATAGAAACAATGGGTTTTCCAACTAATAGGTCAATTGAGCATGAGGTTAGCTACTACTGTGATCACCAATACCATACGTTGGTCTAGCATATCAAACTTCTCTTATGGAGATTGATGAGACAAAGAGTTATACACAATAATTGTTGGATCAAGGGGTTAACAACCTAATGTGTTCCCTCATGGAGCTTTGATTGCAATGGTTCTAAATAAATATGGATCTTGGTTGATGAGTGTCAATTTTATATCATTTAGCAAGATCATCACTAGGAACCATTATCCACTACTAAGAATTGAAAATTTGTTAGAAAAATTGTAAGGAGCAAGGAATTTTTCCAGTTTGGACCTTAAGAGTGATGCCATGACGTAACAATTAAGGAGAAAGACAATTAGAATACTACTTTTAAAAGTAAGTAGGGGTTGTTTCAAGGATTGATACTACCACTTTTCCTTACTAATGCACCAATCACATTTATAAGGTCAATTGATGAAATGCTTAAACCCTTCATAGAATCCTTTGCAGTTGTATGTTTAGATGAAATTTAATCTATAATGAGACTTGAAATGAATAATTAAGCCATTTGAACCAAATGCTGGAAAACTCAAGGAGAAGAAGTTGCATGTGAATACGAAGAAGTGTGATTTTCCCAAACATGTAGTTATATATTTAGGATTCATGATTGGTGGAGATCAATTACAAATTTTTGAAAAGGGTAACTAGGTTCAATCTTCATAATTATCACTTTATTTGTATCATTATGTAAAAAGGAAAAAGAAGAAAAATAAGGTTTTTTTAATTATTTCATTAGTTAAGCATGTTCTTCATGCTTCTAGGATTTATTGAGTCAGAGAGTCAAATTCCTATTTGGACTTCTTGTAAATGAAAAGGAAAAATAATTTTTAAAATATAATTTAGGTCAATTCACCTTAAGAAGCCAAGTCGTCCCTCCTAGATGACAAGTCAACTCACTTAAAATGTGTGTATTTTTGCATATGAGAACAACTATGTATTGGCATACATGCTCCATCAAATGCAAGCAATTATGTGCTTTCTATGGTGAGATCTAAGAAAAGAAATGTTAATTTTAGAAGCTACATTCTTGTGAAGAAGTGTGAGTTTCTAAGGCTATACTTCAGCTATAGAAATGTTAGTTTCCTGGTTATATGTCTAAGATAATGTGAGATTTTTGCAATCTGAGATAATGCAATTTTTTGTGGAAGAAGATCCAAGATCAATGCAAGTTCTTTGTGATAAATGATCTCAAATAAGAGCAAGTTCCATGTGCCATATGAGCTAAAGTTGTTGCAAGCTACTACGACTGAAATTGATGTTGCTTCCTGTGACTAAGATGATGAATTTGGAGGCCTTGACTTGGAATTTTGGATGTTAGAATCTTGCATTAGTCTTGGCCCTTGAATTTCTCCTTTTGATCTGATTCTATAAGAAGAGAAGTTGGTTGGATTTCCCCCTTGTGGGGCTTAGAGCCTATATCCTTGTGTTCTTTGTCCCTTGTGATCTTCATGTTTTATAATTTTGGTAATTGCTTGATGAAAGAAGAGAACATTAAAATTTAATAAAGAAGCTAACACATTCATAACTAATTATCATGAAAGAGAAATCAACCCTAATTCATAAGCCTATTGATTTCTCAACATGGTATCAGAGCTAAGGTGAAGCTAAGAAAATTTGAGGATCAAATATTGTTGGCATACTGAGGCAGATATCTCTCTCTCCCTCAAAAGGGAAGTAAGGCTTGAATTCCACACCAATTTTTGAGTTAAGACTGCTTCAAGAAAATTCAAAAGCTTGTAACATTCAATCAAGGAAGTATGAAAACTTATTTTTGCAATCCAAGTTATTTGGAGTCTGAAATTCAAGTAAGGAAGTGAGAATATCTATATCTAATTTCTACAAAAGGTCAGTATGCAAAGTATCTAATTTCTACAGAATATCAAGGTGGCATTAAAGATCCAAACCCTTGATGGCATTTATACCTGAAAAGAATAAGGTTGTGATCAAGAGGAATGAAATAATTTAATACATCAAGGCTGGGATGAATAAGACATATCCAAACTCTCGGTGAGACATCTAAAATCCTCCTACAATTAAAAAAGTGTTTACGAAGGAAAAAAAGAATACTCAAAATAGTTTAAGCCTCTATTCTTGCTCGCTTTTGAGAATCGTCCTTACAAAATTATCCATATACTATGAGCAATAGAAGGCAGTAACTGAAGTGAAATGAAAATTTAAAGAGTAACTCATATGTGTGACATGTGAATTGAAGTATCAAAGTTTCTATGGCAAGTTTGATTGGAAGAACTGACCTCAAGAAATAACAAAGACAAGGAATATTCACAACAGAGCTGAACCAAATTTATGTGGTGTGGTCCAATTCTATTATGGCACTATGAAATTTTTATGACATTACTACAGACTAGTCTAAAAATACATGTGGTTATATGGCACATGAGACATATGAAATATTTCTCTCTTCATAAGTTCCTATGGCATAATTCATTGTGCTAATACAAATCTTATAAATACAAATTATCTCTCACACCAGTGGACTACTAGATCGAAGCTCATAAAGACATCATAAATGAAGCACTGTAGATCTGAATTGGTTTCCAAGATGAGCTTTGGAGGAAAGGTATAAAGTCCAATACATTGCGATCCAATTTATAAGACAAATGGAAGACATTCAAATTTACTCCTAACAAAAAAAAAATTGAATCCTATGATACGTTACCCATGTAATTGAGATCTAAATCAATGAATACATATGATAGAAGGTTTTAAAGTCTATGAATATAGATTAAATTCTCAATAATTCATTGGAGTACATATGGATCATCTATAAGGCATGAATATATATAAAGCAACATCTTTTGAGTTTATTATGACCACAATGGATGAGTTTGAATACAGTGAGATTGGATTTTTATGGATGTTATACAGAAAAATGACCTCCTCATCATCTCAGAGGAGAAAGACACATTGGCTAAACACCAGATCTAAATCATACACCTATTTTCTAGGGTAACACACCCCATAAAAAAATAAGGAGAGTTATAATTCCCTCCATCTATCAGCCAAGGGCATTAGTCCCTAGGTTAATGCTCTGTTTTTCCTAAAGGGTGGCGTTACTGAATATTTATGAGATTATGGAGGTCAAAGCACGAGTTGACTGACTAACACTCTACTTTTCACTCAAATGTCAGCTCAAAAAGCAGGAAACATCTACCTCCAGCCTAACTAAGGATATTTTTATTCCTAATAGAGTCTCATGGAAAGGGAGAGAGCAATAAAGCAAGGAAACATCCAATCTTTTTCCTCAATGGAACTCATGAAATAATTGGCAAGGATAGAGGTCAAATGGTTGTCAAACTTTGCAAGATATTTAGTATTGTTATGCTGCCAAGAAGTTGAGAGAGAGAGAGAGAGAGCAGCTAAAGGACTAGATGAGGCTTGATCCATCCAATATGGTTGTAATCATTCTTCTTCTATCTAATAATATAGATTTGTTTCTGTGTTGTCTACTTGATGGTGTATATGTCGTGTTTCTTTACATGTTGATTCGATTCTGTAATTAATAAGTAGCCTAGATGCATGCTAGCTTATATTATCATATATATTAATGTTTTGATTATCAAGGTTTATATATTGTAGGATTACACTTTGTCTTGTCTATGTACGGGTTTTGATCTAGGAGTTGGTGGAGAGGTCTTCCAGTTTTCCACATTGATTTCTCTAGCAGGGCTACACCAAGGACTAAGGTAATCCTTGTACCTTTTCTTTGTTTATCATGCATTAAGATGAATATATATATATTTCTTTGTGACAATTGTAGCTAATCTTAAACAAACTTCCTTAGATCCTGGGAATATCTGAGAGGGTATTTCATCCACAACCACCTGTGCGTTAATCCCTATAGCAGAAATGGTGACTCCGCTAGGGACTACACTCAGTTCCCGATTTTGATCTTCCAAGTTCTCGGATCTCTCTTTCTTTCCAGGCCTTCTTGTTCTTCTTAGTTCCCATTCTAACCACTTAGGATGCTTCACAACCTCCTCTATTGTGCATAGCCTTTGATCAGACCTTGAATGACTCTTTTTACAACCTCTGCCTATGTAACGCACCCTACCTGTAAATTTCAGTGTGTTATAACGCTCCCCGGGCTTCTGGACAGAGCATTAGTTTTACCATTAACGCTATGTACCTTCTTCTAAGAAGCGTTATCCAACCATTATCTTGATGATCACCCTGTTCTGTGAGTTCCAAGGTTGGAAGGCTACTTGTAGTCTGTTTTAGGTATCTGCAATCGTGCACTGTGTTTGGTTGCCTACTTCTCTGATCATTTTTCTTTTTAGGAAAATAGCTTAAATGCATTTGTTTTTGAGGAAAAGAAAATGAAAATTTTGTTTGAAATTATTTTGTTTTAGTTGGTTTGATTATGCATATGTATATTGGGTTAGTTGTTAGAGAGAATTGCATTTCTAAAAGTTGTGCATGTATTTACTTCATTAGATACATGGTGTTGAATTGATGTATATTTAATTCTCTCCTTTTAGAAATAACTTATTCATCGAATTGAAATTGAAAATCATATTTTCTACATGGTTTGAGTCAGAGTCTCATATAACTCCATAGGTCAACACCCCTTCCGAAGACATTAATGAAGTACCTACAAAATCAATCTCGTAATAAAAACAATCAACAACATTTTTTGAGAATACACACAGATTAGTCTAAGCTAGCATCTCGGGCTAGGAAGTGGTGAGGAAACTACCCAAAATAACAAAAATGAGACTAGTGTTATTAAAGAGAGTAAAATCTTATTGCACTCATATCATCCTAGACCGCTCCCCTCACAAAGGAGTTAGTTGTGAGACAACATTGGAGAGTGAGAGAAGGTAGCCCGCCTTTGATTGCATTTCCATTGCATATTATGTGTATTGGGGACCCCCTAGGGGATATCAGAGCTAAGTTGGGGACTCGGGTATCCTTCCCACACAGTGTATTTTTTATGATGATGTCCCTCCCCCCAGTGGTGTTTATGATTTGAGTTAACCTTAATGGCCAAAATTTTTTAGGGTTGAACATAAGGTGATTGGGGCAGGTTTCCCTATTACCTAAACAGATGAACCTACTTTGTATTCAATTTTTGGGAGGGTGCTCATCTTCATGAGAGTACTTGGCCCCTTAATTTGAGGTTTGGGTGAAGCTCAAGAGTAATTGTAATTGTACATTTTGTCAACTATCTCTTTTAGCCATTGTGATAGTGGGTTTCATCTCCAGCAAATGATGGTTATCAGATAAAGTCATATCCCCTGACTGCTTGTTTATTGACTTTTAGAGTATTTTTATTTTTAAGTGTTGGTTTGTTATCACTGAGACTATAATAAATATCACTGTAAAAAATTGATAAACAATATCGGTTATCGTGGCTACATACGACCCTTGTCATCAATCTAGGTGACAGAAATGTCTTGCTTTGCTGACTTTGGAGGATCAACCGAGCCTTGGTGACTGAGATTCCCCCTCTTCAGGGAATCAGTCTCCAGTGTCTAACACTGAATCACATAACACCTCCTAGGACACTATACTACCTAAGGACTTTTTCAGTGAAGGAGTTGTACCTCCTTATAATCCTCCCCTCGTTGATCCTCTGGGACCAGTGTTGATTCAGGTAGCACCTGTACCTATCATGTCTTCGATAGTACCCACATCCAACATCCCCTTGATGACTTATGGGTCATGGTCTTTTGCGGAAAAATTTGGTCCACCACCACTTCCCTCGCCAATAGTCAATAATGCACAGTTGAATGGTTACCCTTTTATTCATACTATACCTAGTCTGAGCAACCTAGTTACACCTACTATGAGTGGAACCCGATACATGTCGGTTTCTGCCCCTTCTTTGTTTTCTCCTGGACCTTCGGTTATCGCTCCTCATAGAATAGTTAGCACGGCTACATTCAGTAAACTTTTTGGATGGAACCCCTTGATAAGTTCAAACCGCTAGGCTCAGATACTTGGGGGAAATGTTTCCAACATGCACATACCCGTAAAGGGCACCATTATTCCCCCTCTGCCTATAGGACAACCTGGACCATCATTGATCAACTTACCTCCCCCAAGTGGACACTATTATAGTTTCATTCAAATATCTACGACAAATCATATGGCTCGTAGAATCCCACAACCCAGTCCTACTCCATATATCTAGGCACCCCCTCCTTAACCTCAATTGATTCAAGAGGGTACTTTTTATCCTGGGGGCAACCAGGTTTCCCCCCCCCAACCTAATATCACTTATGGACGGCCACCATATATGAATGTTCCGCCACAGAAAGGAGGTTATTATCTAATAAATCATATGTATCTTATTGGAAACAACACGATGGGAGAACCCCAAGGTCCTTCAAGTCATTCTTCATCACCCTGGTCAGACTCAGGGGCACCAAACACTTTACCTTTTTTGGCAACGCTTGATATCTCTGACCTGTATAAGCTGACTAATGACCCCATCTATCATAACTTGCATTGGCCCCCAATCCTACACAAAATACTTGCCAACATCCCAAAGTTTGAAGGGAAACAAGGGGATGATCCAGGTACACATGTCACCACCTGCCATCTATGGTGTGTATCGAACTCCATGGTGGATGACAGTATCCAACTTTGGCTCTTTCCCCGCACACTTACTGGTAATGCCACCAAGTTGTACATTGAGTTACCACGTGTGTCAGATAATACCTTTAGCGCACAGGCAATGAAATTTTTAAAGCACTTCCAGCTTCCCATCCGCTACGAAACCAGAACGGAACTTCTTACTACCTTGCACCAAGAAAACTCCACCCACATATCTGATTACATTCATGAATAGAGACATAAGAAGAGGCTAGTCAAGGCCCATATTCTGGATTACCTGTTAGCAGATTGGTTCTACAAATATCTTCTTCCCCAAATTTCCAAGGATGTTACCTTAGGTGGTGTTGTCACAAAATACCAATCCATTCGTTGTGCCCGACATTTAGATATTATTTATTTCCAATCTGGCACACTAATCCCCCCATGTCCCTTGAACTTCCAATGCTCCCGCTACTCAACAACTTGGCGCACATGCTAATGGTCTCATCGACACTACCTTTGAGGCTACTGTAAAACCACTTAGCAGGCACATTGCCCAATTGTCTATCGAAATTGCTACTTCTATCCAATCGGTTGCTCTTCCAACTACAAAGATCAAATTTGTGCAGTCTACACAAAATCTCAGTGGCAAGAACAAGAAGAATAAGAAAAATACCTCTCCTTCTGAAGAGGATCCAAAATAGAAAGTTGTTGCCAAATCTAACAGCGGAAAGGAAAAATCTGTCAAGTTCCCTTGCAAAATCTGTGTGGAGGACCACATGACACACAAATGTCCTCGTCTCAAGAATGCACGTATCTTCTTGCTCAAAAGGACACTGGTTGGACCCTTTCGGTCTGTTGACGGTGCTGGACCCGCCAACATGTAAGCAGATCTCCATGGTAAGAGGTCCTAATTAGACCTCAGACCATTTGGTGTAGGATTCCCAGAAGTGGGACGCACGTTAATGCCTTGACCACGATTTCACATAGAGGCAAGTAAGATAAATTTGTTGGTATCAAGGATGTGACAGCTGCAGCAAGCCAAGGAAGGTGCATGAGAGGTTCTAACACACTGAGGGTGAGGTGAGTGCACATCTTGGAAACATGTAATAGTATGTGGCTTGGAAAGGAACACACAAGAAAAGATGCATCACAAGCTAGAAAGAAAGTTATCGAGAAATACAAAGTGATGGTTAAACCAACATCACATTTCAGAAAGATTCATACATACTTATACAGAATAGTCCATACATGAATGCATAAGAAAGCAAATGCATATAGCATTTAGAGTAAACCATATAACATAGAATACAATACAGCATATGCATGAAATGTGTTGGCTCTTGTTATAATAATAAGCGTAATTTATGGTCATACAATACATCCATGTCCAACCACTAGTTCCAATAGTGGAATGTTACAGCCACAACCCCCTGCACCTCTAAAGAGATGTACTAGCTCTGCACAGTGGAGAAGCCAAGGCTCGTTACAATATTGTCCAAGCTTTCTCTAAGATACTCCTATCAAAGCTTTGTTGACCAAAAGCCTTTACAATGAGTTATGAGGTTCTATTTATAGCAAAGGGTGGGGTGACCCTTGACATTCCCCTTTGTGACAATTCATCTACCCTCATGACTCTTCATCTACTCTATGACTATTACATCCAACTATTGACACTTGAACTTCCACTTGACATGACGTTACATTACATTGCACATGTGCTCATGTCAGACAAAATGGCTTGAGCAAGCCATGCAAGACATCACTGACACTCGGTTTGTTATGGTGAGACCAACTCTTTGACATGCTTTTGATGGTGAAGGTGGTGATCTAATGCCAAGCTTGGTCATCTCTGATGGTGTGCATGCACCCCATGGTGACATCTTTCTAAAGCGAACTATTGCCTTTGTTGCATTCGGGTGCATTGGTGTGGCTCCTTCATTCAACTTGTTTTCTAACATGCACATGGTCTTCTTCATGCAACCGAACCAGCAACACACTAATGCATAGTGTCCATTATGATCTATCAGGTTGTGTTATATTCTTTCCATAACTAGCCCACGTAGTTATCCGGGGGGTTAGAGGGGGAGCAAAGCCCCCCCTTCGTTG
>APFE030491724.1:0-39323 GCA_000404065.3 Pinus taeda | reverse complement strand
AGGTGAAAGATGTTATTAAACATGAAGTCCAACCAAAGGAACCTAAGAAGATAGAGTTTGAGCTTAAGGAGGAAGAATTAGACTCTACAATAGAGGAGGAATCAGAAGATGAAGAGCCACAAACACTGGGTGTGAGAAGATCATTTTGAGAAAGAAGGCAGCCAGAAAGGCATAGTCTATCTACTTTCTGTTCAAATTTTTATTTATCTATTACTGACGATGATCCCATAACTGTGAAGGAAGTAGTATATTCAAAGGATGGTGAACTCTAGAAAGAGGTCATGGTTGATGAAATGGCATCTTTGCAAAAAAATGAGGCTTTGGACCTGGTGGAGTTTTCGGCTAGAAGGAAACCCATTAGTAGCAAATGGGTGTTCAAAAAGAAGACAAATGTAGAAGGAAAAGTGGAGAAATACAAAGCTCGATTGGTAGCAAAAGGTTATTCCCAGGTCTCAAGAATTTATTTTGGTGATATTTTTACTCCTATTGGCAAGGTAACTTCTATTAGATTACTTTTATCTATTGCTGCTACTTTTGATTGTGAGGTAGAATAGATGGGTGTGAAGACAACGTTTCTTCATGGGGATCTGGAAGAGGAGATCTACATGAAGCAACCTGAAGGCTTTGTGGTGAAGGGTAAGAAAGAACTGGTATGCAAGTTAAAGAAGTCTTTGTATGGTTTAAAACTGTCACCAAGGAGGTGGTATCAGAAATTTCATACATTTATACAAGGACTTGGCTTCACTAGAAGCAAAGCAGATCATTGTGTGTATTTTAAATTAATTGGTGACCATGTTATTTATTTTCTCTTGTATGTGGATGATATGTTACTGGTTGGAAATGACAAAGAAATTATCCAGGATTTGAAGACCCAATTGTCCTCCAAATTTGACATGAAGATCTTGGTGCTACAAACTATATTTTGGGCATGGAAATTAAAAGATATTGGGCAAAGAAGAAGCTCTGGTTAAACCAAAGGAAGTATGTCCATACAATACTACAGAGGTCTAATATGCAGGATAGTAAACCGGTGAAGGTTCCTATTCCTGTAGGTGTCAGGTTATCTGCTGAACAGTGTCCCAAGACACAAGAAGAGGAAGAGGACATGTCCCATGTTCCACATGCAAGTGTAGTCAGTAGCATGATGTATGCAATGGTCTGTACTAGACCAGACATTACAAATGCAGTGGGAGTATTGAGTAGGTTTATGTCAAACCAGGGAAGGAGCATTGGACAGCAGTGAAGCGGGTTTTCAGGTATTTTCATGGCACTAGTGATTATGGTCTATGCTACCAAGGAAGACCAAGATTGAATAGATTTTTGGATATCCATGGCTTTGTTGATGCAGACTGGGCTAGAGATTTGGATCAAAGAAGATCTACAAGTGGGTGTGTGTTTAACTTATTTGGAGGTGCAGTCAGTTGAATGAGTAAGAAACAATCTGTAGTGGCACTATCAACTACAGAGGTAGAATACAGGCCAGCCACTCATGCAAGCAAGGAAGCAGTTTTGTTGCAGAGATTGTGTTCAAGTATGGGGTTAGTACAGGAAGCTATAAGGATAGATTGTGACAACCAACGTGCAATTTTCTTGGCAAAGAACCCTGCATATCATTCAAAGACAAAGCACATTGATGTTCAGTATCACTTTGTGAGGGATATGATAGAAGACAAAAAGGTGTTGCTGGTGAAGGTGGACGCTTTGAAGAATATTGCAGATACATTGACAAAATATGTGAGCTCTGAGAAGTTCTCTTGGTGTAGAGAAATAATGGGCATTGCAGGGCTGGATAAATGACTAAGCTCTCTTGTGCCCCCCTGTGGAAAGAAAACAACAAGTGGGAGAATGTTGGGTTGTGTTATATTCTTTCCACGACTAGCCCACGTAGTTAACCGGGGGGCTGGAGGGGGGGCGAAGCCCCCCCTTCATTGTGCCGATTGTGTAGCGGGGGGGTCAGAGGGTGTTTTAGGGGTACCCATAACCCCACTTTATGGGGTCCGAGGTAGCGGCCCGGAAAATTTTGGTTTTGGACCCTCTGTTCGGATGGGCGGACCCACCTATGGTTTTATGCATGATTTTCGCACATGTTTTTGGACGCGATGGTTTTTCGGTCCATGGTATTGGATGCTTCGACGTGTATAAATATGTATTATAACATTGAAATGAACATAATGAAAAATCAAGCTAGTAGTCCCGATTTTGGGATCCAGGGGAAAATATCTGTGTATATGTGTTTTATGTGTTATGATCTCGCATTGTTTATTTTATGTTTTAGAATTCATATGCAGGTAATTTCTGTATGGGGTTAAAGCCTAGATGATCTTCCAGTGTGTGTTGGTGGTCATGCGCATCAACTATCAACTACATGTTCAACTCTAGTTGGACTTGCTTCTTGTCTTCGCCTTCATGAATGTGTTGAATGGGTTGGACTGCATGCATGCACACAATGACATGCATGTTGTTGAATCAATTACATGTGATCAACAACATTTCTCACCATGTATGCTCTGTGCCAGCTACTGGGATGGATCTATAACTTGTACGGGCGCAGTTTCATCCATGAGTGCATGTTGTGCCCCCTGTTGTTCATGTTCCTGCTACAACTCATTCACTTGTCTGTGCAACTCATGTTCTTCCTTGAGTTGTTGCTTCAGCACATGCAGCTCCTTCTTTGTTCCACTCTATGTCTTCGTGCGATCTCCATGTCGCACCGTCACCTCATAGCCTGAGTCTCTAAAGTTACTTTCATCATCAGTGGACCTGCTCGAGCTTGCAACTTTGTTCTGCCTCTATGTTGTCAACAACCTTCCTCTCGCATTCGTTGCATCCAGTATGTTTCCTTCTGCTGATGTTCATGACGTTGCTCGTTGTGATTTTATTGTCGTCATATCTTGATGTCCTTATCTATGAACAACTTGATGTATTTGTGGGTAAGTATGTCCATAGACACTTGATCGACTGCATCCCTAATTGTGCTCTGAACAGTGTCCTCACCTTTGATGTCCTGGAAACCATTGTACCTATACTACTGAGAGGCATATGAACACCTGTAATACTTGGAGACATGGCAACACTCATAGCAAGCGATCTGTTAGTCGAAAACCAAAATGAACTTAAGAACTGGCTTGCAACATACTTGTGTGACTGATCATGAAGGTTGCGCAATTTCAGACAGGAGATCGGGAGACTAACTACCAAGACTACACGAGGCACAATCTGGGCTGCTAGAAGACTGACTGACTACTAGAACTATGTAATTCACAGTTTAGTCTAGCTGTCGACTGCCGGAATTGCACAATTCACAATCTCAGCTGGCAATGGCTGCAAGCTCTATGACTGCATTGCATGGTTTTCTTGGCAAGCAGTCATTGTCCCTCAGCATTGCACAAAGTAGGACAAAGGAAAATCTGCTAGGAAGAAATGCACATTTTTGGAGAGGAAGGTAGATCCTTCCCTCTCCAGATTGTGCAATATTGTCTAGTGAGGAAGAGTCCGAGCCTAGGTTGGGCAGACTCGCCGACAGAAAACTGAACGCGAATGTAAATGTGAATGCATGCCAATACTGAGTGTAAGCATAAGTGAATGATCATGCATGCAAATGTTGAACGACAGCAAGCATTCAAATAAATCAAGAAAATAGTACTCATACAAGTGAAAACACAAAAAGTGATAGAAATGCAACACAAGGCATGGGAAGCGGGCTTACCCAAAAATAGCTTAGTTGAATGTGCCAACTACTCCTAGATGTGATGTGGTATGTCAGAGCTGCAAGGTTGACGTGAGGAATGAGCTCTGCATTGTCCGGTTGATGAGTTTCAATAATATCGAGATTCCAACACGCATGCCACAAATCTAGGGAAAGTGACACATGGTGGGAGGTTTCTAAAATGATCCTTGCATGTAACCTCCACTTTCTAAACATAGATCCCTGAAACAAGGGATGCCTTTGCATGTTGCCTTGGGAGAAGAAACCCATTAATGCAAGTCTATTTTGCTTGGTCTCGGAGGGAACCGGTCAACTCAGGTACACATGCAAGAGGTTGTTCGAATGCTTGAAGGAAATGCGCATTTCTGGCTAGGAGCTGGGCTGAATGCCCAGGAGATTTGTGCAACTCCTGGGCAAAGGAGCTGACTGCAATTCTGGGTTGAGCATCCCTGCTGGGGAAAATTGCATAATTCTTGTTGGGAGTGTTGACTAGCAGAATTGTGCAATTCTGGAGCCCAATAGGCTACAATTCTGGAGTCTAGTCCAGCTACTGACTATTGGAATTGTGCAATGCACAATTCCAACTAAGAGTGGCTGCAGGCTCAAGGACTGCATTACGCAATTTTCTGGTCCAGTAGTCACTGTCCCTCAGAAATGCACGAAAGATTCCTAAAGGAAAATGCCTGGGTATAAATGTGCATTTCTGGAGATAGAGCCTTCCTTCCCCGGATTGCACAATGTTGTCTTAGTGAAGGCAGAATCTGGGCCAAGGTTGGCCAAACTCACCGACAGGAAACTAAAAGCGAATGTGAATGCGAAAGCATGGTGATATTGAGTGTAAGCATAAGTGAATGATAGTGCATGCAAACAGTGAGTGACAGATTTAGAAAACATAACAACATGCATGTGGGTGAGGCGAGTCGCTAAATCAGTGACCGTTCATGAAAAATAGAGTCATGGATGCGATAGTAGTGAGATGTTAATGAAAAGTTAAATGGTGCTAGTACAAGCTAGTGTGTATCAAAATGACAGCAACCACTCACTGAAATCAAGCAAATAGTGTTCATACGAAGCAAAACACAAAAAGCGCCAAAATGCAACACAAGACATGGAAAGTGAGCTTAACCCAAAATAGTTGATCTAAATGTGATGACAACTCCTAAAAGCAATGTGAGATGTCAAAGCTGCAAAGTTGATGTGAGGAATGAGCTCTGCAATGTCTGGTTGATGAGTTTTGATAAAATCGAGGTTGTGAAGTGCATGCGACAAAACTAGGGGAAGCGACACTTGGTGGGAGGTTTCTAAAATTATCCTTATATGTAATCTCCAACTGCCAAAAATAGATCCCTGAAACAAAGGATGCCTTTGCATGCTGCCTTGGGAGAAGCATCCCATGCATGTAAGTCTATTTTTCTCGGTCCTGGAGGGAACCGGTCAACTCCGCTGCACATGCAAAAGGCTGCTCAACTACTGGGATAAAATGCACATTTATGGCTGGGAGTTGGGCTAGCTGCTCAGAAGATTTGTGCAATTTCTGGGTAGAGCAGCTGACTGCTACCCAGATTTTCACAAATTATGGGTTGAGCAGCCCATCTGGGAAGGATTGCACAATTTTATAGGTGAAGCTTGCTCAGCAGAATTGCGCAATTATGGGGCCCAGCAAACTTCCAGTCAGGATTGCGCAATTTCTCGAGGGAAGGTTGGTTTCCCTCCTGATTTGCACAGATTCTTGAAGGAGTTGCTTAGTGTGCTGTTGGACCAAGTCTGGATGAACAACCTGTGAAGGGAATTCCTCAAACTTTGATCGACAGGTTGTCTTTTTGCAAGAAAATCACTGGAGCTTGTGTACTTGATGAAGCAAGTCATGCTGCTGTGAAGGTTGGTATGGAGGCTCCAAAACGAAGCTAGGGAAAAATTTTGGAGGGTGGTTGTATCCGCCACAACACTTTGCGACACATTGGTATAATTCCAGCTCTCTGAATAGACCTTGTTCGTGAAAAGAAAGTCTAAGCCTCCGAAAGTATTGTTTCGTTCTCAGCTTATCTTGGTTTCACACTAGCTTGATTGTAATATGTAGCATCTACCAAGCTCTTGATTGATTGACACACATTCCAAGACAAGTGAACACATTTGTTTCGATTAGGATTGAGGGGTATATTGATGCACAAGCATTATATTCGTCAGAGTCTTAGTTTCATCTCTAGTGTTGCTCTGCTGCCAGCAGGCCTGGACAGTACCCTAGCGGAGTCACATAGGAACACAAGGATGGCTCCACTGCCAGCAAGCCTAGTCAATACCTTGGCAGAGTTACTTGCATCACCTCTCTGCACAGGAAGCCTTTATCTTCTTTCACCTTATTCATTTTTCATTTTTTCAAACTGTTTTCATCTTCATAATTGTGCATAGCACTTATTCATTTCAAAGGCGGAAGAGGGGTCCCGACTTATGGAGAGAAAAAGAAGTTGTTCCTACAAAGAAGTAGTTTATTATACCTTTGACGTGCCTGTTAAGGTTTTCCCCCTCACCTTACTCTACTTGAATGAGCTGACAACGATTAACCCAAAAACAACCGACTAGAGTAAGTGATACTAGTGAGCATGCAAGCATTGTGTTTTCACCAAGGTTCACTACGAACAGTACATATTTTCCATTGATGTATCACGGACTGAAGACAACAAGTTCTTACATAAGAGAGTGGACAGCAGATAACCAAATTGTGATACTTTTACAAGTCCTCTCGTACTTTACCCAGCTTGTTTCAAGAGTCATACAAGGTTTCATGCGAAACTAACCTACGAACAAAACAAGGAAACAAACAACAAAGAAAAGTAGAAGTAGAATCAAAAGCAAAAGCAAAGTGAGTAATAAAACAAGCAAGCAAGCGAACAAACCAAAAAAGCAAGTGAGCAAACAAGCATGCAAGAAAATAGACTGAAAGCAAACACTTGCTCCTACACCTAAGTTAACAGTGCATGGGCCATCTCACGTGAAGTGATACTTCCAATGCAGCCACCAGTGCATTGGTTGACCCATGTTGGTGATGGTATGGTTCACGACCAAGATAGCTACGTGAACCAGCAAACAAGATATAACACGGAAGACAAACACACTCCGAGTTTACAAGAAGCCACAGAACAGAGATGAGTGAAAGTGCACAGCATGCCCTTTGTGGAGCTGCCATGGTGTTGTGCTACACTGCATGTAGATGCCGAATGTGTGCATTATCTTGACCATGACATGCAAGTAAACGTGAGAAAGGTAGACCCCTTATGTTGTGCATGTGTGCTTGTTGTGTAAGATTCCTCCAATGCATGAGCGATGGGATCGTGTAGTTTGAGTGGAGGAAGCGAAATCTAGGTGTTTGGTTGATCTTCAATGCAAAGCAGAGAATGATGAGGAGCATTGAGTGTTTCAACAATTTCCTGACCGGAAGAGAAACCAACCTCAGGATAGTGAGGGCCTGACATAACCATCGACTCAGGCTGAAGTGCCTCGACAGACTGCGGGGTTTCAACTTTGTTGAAAGATAGATCATCGTAGACCAATGTCTTATATAGATTGACAACAATTGAATCAACATCATGATCGAATGAGGAAGTGAATAGATCATGACATCCAAGATCAGAAAATTCAGGATGTTGGTCGGCATCCTCATGATTTGATGAATCAGGCACATGGGTAGATGGGAAACAAAGATGTTCACCCTCTGTGTTTTCAGGAAGATAGATGACAGATTGGATGGATTTGTGGAGGAATATGTGTCCTCTCCACACTGTCATGATAGAGTGACATCTGATGTGTCCTGTGAATGATCAGAAGTGGAAACATCCAGAAATAGATTTTTATAAGGGAAATCAACAGTGGCAGAATCACAAGGGATGGTAGGATGAAGTGAATGAGGTGCGGCTAGAAGGGAATCATCCTTCACCACAAGTTCTTCTCTAGATTCCCCCACACACTCATCATGAATGATGGTGCAGGTTGGTTGCATAACACCAACTCTGTCGAAAACTTGATCCTCGTTCACAACATGTGAGGAGTCCAGAATGGAAGAACGCAAGATAGTACAATCCGGAGGATCAACAGAATGTGAGGATGAAGGTCAAGGGAACAAATCCATGTGACAACCAATAGGGTTGCAAGCCAAATCTATGCAAATATCAAGAGTAGGTGGGGTGGGAGGATGTGACAGTTCAATAGAGGTATGTGCATGATCTCCCACATCACTCTGTGGTGGTGGATCTATTTAATGAGGTGAAGGTAGATAGTCACTTGTGACAACGACTGTGTCTTCTCGTGATTGCATAGTTCCATCACTAGAGTATGAGTGGGATTCAAGTGACTTCAAGAATTACGGATTTTTAGATATGTAAAGAAGATACTCAAATCTCCCATCGATAAATTCCCAATCAATATCATCTTCGGCGAATCGATATGCAAGATTACAAAAGCGTGTGTGAAACTGTTCAACGGATTCGTCGGGTGCATTTTGTAATTTCAAATTTTCTTTATTGAGTGCTTTATGGTCAAAGCGATTGAAATCATGGTCTATCTCTACGACCAGATGAACAAGAGAATGAATAGATGTTTTAGGCAGCGTGGCACACCAGTGCATTGGGTGCCCTCGAAGCATGTAGACGAACAGTGTGTAGCTCATGTATTCTTCAAAGAATCCATGTCTTTCACATGAGCCTACAATGCCAACCGCATGCCTAACCAAGGCTACGTGGCCTCCACCATCATATGTTTTATGAGACAAGTTATCCTAGAGTTTTTCTGAGATAATGAAGTCGTTTCCATAAGATATCCACTCTGAAAGAGAAACTCTATAGTTAGTCATGATATATATGTAGAGATTCAAAACAATGTGAGGACTCAGCTTGTCATTTGGCCCTCCTTCTAGCACCAAAATGTTGATGGTGCTGGACCTGCCAACATGTAAGGGGATATCCCAGGTAAGAAGTCCCAATTAGACCTCAGACAGTTTGTTGTAGAAGTCCCATCAATGGGTCGTATAGTAATGCCTTAACCACAATTTCTCATAGAGGCAAGTAAGATAACTCTATTGGTAGCAAGAGTGTGACAGCTGCAACAAGCCAAGGAAGGTGCATGAGAGGTTCTAACACACTGAGGGTGAGGTGAGTGTGCCCCTTAGAAACCTATAATAGTATGTGGCTTGGAAGGGAACACACGAGCAAAGATGCATCACAAGCTGGAAAGAAAGTTAGCGAGCAATCCAAAGTTATGGTTAATCCAACAACACATTTTAGAAAGATTCATACATACTTATATAGAATAGTCCATACATGAATAAGTAAGAAAGAAAATACATATATCATTTACAGTAAACCAGATAGCATAGAATACAATACAACATATGCATGAAACGTGTTGGCTCTTGTTATATTAAGAAGTGTAAGTTCTGGTCATACAATACATCCATGTCCAACCACTAGTTCCAATAGTGGAACGTTACAACCACAATCGCTTGCTCCTCCAAAGAGATGTACTAGCATTGTGCAGCGGAGAATGCAAGGCTCATTACAATATTTTCCAAGCTTTCTCTAAGATACTCCTATCGAAGCTTGGCTGACCAAAAGCCTTTACAATGAGTTATGAGGTTCTATTTATAGCAAAGGGTGGGGTGACTCTTGACATTCCCCGTTGTGATAGTTCATCTACCCTCATGAATCTTCATCTACTCTATGAATGCTACATCCAAATATTGACACTTGAACTTCCACTTTATATGATGTTACATTAAAATGCACATGTGCTCATGTGAGACAAAATGGCTTGAGCAAGGAATGCAAGACATCACTAACACTCGGTCCATTGTGGTGAGACCAACTCTTTGACATGCTTGTGATGGGGAAGGTGGTGAGCTGATGCCAAGCTTGGTCATCCATGATGGTGTGCATGCACCCCATGGTGACATCTTGCTGAAGCGAACTCTTGCCTTCATTGCATCTGGGTGCATTGGAGTGGCTCCTTCATCAAACTCACCTGCTAGCATGTGCATGGTCTTCTTGGTGCAACTAAACTAGCAACACACTGATTCATAGTGTCTGTATTGATCTTCTACTGTTTGTTGGTGTTCATGTGCATCAAATATCAACTACATTTTCACCTCCAGTTGGACTTACTTCTTGTCTTTGCCTTGGTGAGTGTGCTGAATGGGTTGGATTGCATGCATGCACATAAAGACATGCATGATGTTGAATCCCTTGCATGCAATCAACAACACTGCTCACCATGTCTGCTCCGTGGTAGCTGCTGGGATGGATCTATAACTTGTACGGCAACAATTTCATTTGTAAGTGCATGTTGCACCCCCTGTTGTTCCTGTTCATGTTGCAACTCATTCACTTGTCTGTGCAACTCATGTTCTTCCTTGAGTTTTTGCTTCAACATGCAACTCCTTCTTTGTTACACTCTCTGTCTTTGTGTGATTTCCATGTTGCGCCGTCACCTCATAGCCTGAGTCTCCAAAGTTTATTTCATCATCAATAGATCTACTTGAGCTTGCAACATTGTTCCGCCTCTATGTTGTCAACAACCTTCCTCTTGCATTCATTGAATCTGGTATGTTGCCTTCAGCTAATTTTCATGATGCCTATCGTTGTGATGTTGTTGTCATCATACCTTCATTTCCTTATCTACGAACAAGTTGATGTCTTCGTGGGTATGCAAGTTCATAGACCCTTGATCGACTGCATCCCCAAGTGTGCTCTAAACGTTGTCTTCATCTCTGCTCTTCTGGAAACCATTATACTCGTACTACTAAGAGGCAGATGAACAACTACGATACCTGGAGACATGGAAACACTGATGGCAAGCGATATGTCAGTCAAAAACCAAAACGAAATTTAGAACTGACTTGCAACATACTTGTGTGACTGATCATGAAGGTCAAGCAATTTCGGTCGGGAGGTTGGGAGACTGATTGCCAAAACTACGCAAGGCACAGTATGAGTTGTTAGGAGGCTGACTGACTACTGAAACTACATAATGCACAGTCTAGTCTGGCTGCTGATTGTTGGAATTCTGCAATGCACAATTCCATCTGGGAGTGGCTGCAGGCTCAGGGACTACATTGCACAATGAAAAACAATCCCGGAGGACAGTGCCTGGGAAAAAATCCGCATTTCTAGAGAAGAAGACAAAGCCTTCCTTCCCTGAATTATGCAATGTTGTCTCAATGAAGACAGAGTCTGGGCCAAGGTTGGCTAGACTCACCGACAAGCAACTAAAAGTGGATGTGAATGAGAATGCATGGTGATACTGAGTGTAAGCATAAGTGAATGATCTTGCATGCAGATGGTGTACGACAGATTTAGAAAATGGAACAACATGTATGTGGGTGAGGCGAGTCACCGAATCGGTGACCGTTCGTGAAAAATAGTTTCATGCATGCGATAGCAGTGAGATGTTAATGAAAACTAAAACGGTGTTAGTACAAGCTAGTGTGTATCAAAATGACAGAAAGCACTCACTAAAATCAATTAGACAGTGTTCATACGAAGCAAAACACAAAAAGTTCCAGAAATGCAACACAAGACATGGAAAGTGATCTTACCCCAAAACATCTGAGTTGAATGTGCCGACAACTCCTAGATGTGATGTGAGATGTCAAAGTTGTAAGGTTGATGTGAGGAATGAGCTCTGTAGTGTCTGTTTGATGAGTTTTGATAAAATCGAGCTTGTGACGCGCATGCCACAAATCTAGGGGAAGTGACACTTGGTGGGAGGTTTATGAAATGATCCTTGCATGTAACCTCCAACTGCCAAAAATAGATCCCTGAAACAAGGGATACCTTTGCATGTTGCCTTGGGAGAAGCAGCCCATGCATGCAAGTCTATTTTCCTCGGTCCCAGAGAGAACCGGTCAACTCAACTGCACATGCAAGAGGTTGCTCAGCTGCTGGGAGAAAATGCACATTTTTGGCTGGGAGTCAGGCTGGCTGCTCAAAATATTTGTGCAATTTATGGGTAGATCAGCTGACTTCTGCCCAGATTTGCGCAAATTCTAGGCTGACCAACCCAGTTGGGAAGGATTGAGAAATTTTATGGGTGAAGCTTGCTCAGCAGAATTGCACAATTCTGGGCCCAGCAGACTGCCAATCAGGATTGTGCAATTTCTAGAGGGAAGGCTGGTTGCCCTCCAGATTTTAGCAAATTCTTGAAGGAGTTTCTCAGCCTACTATTGGACCAAGTCTGGATGAAAATCCTGTGAGGGGAATGCCTTAAGGTTTGATCGACAGGCTATCTTTCTGCAAGAAAACTACTGGATCTTGTACTTGATGAAGGAAGTCATGTTGCTGTGAAGATTGGTAGGGGGCTCCAAAATGAAGCTAAGGAAAAATTTTGGAGGGTGGTTGTAGCCGCTACAACACGGTCCTACACAACCCTTTTCCTACTCAGCAGCAGCAACATCTTATTTCGAACCCACCACAACCACTGCAAGGGGGAAATGATAGTTCAAACCATCCTTCCTCTAGTGAAGGATCGTCGACCATTTACACCTTTGAAATGGTTGATCTTCAAACATAAGCCAAAACTTATGGAACGCTAGTTACTAATGCTTTGGATGCTACGTCGAGTTCAAATCCATTGCCGCCTAATTATCTTCATATCGAAAGGCATGTTGTTGATCTTGTAATTCGCCCAACTAAAGGGGAACTTCATCGCACGACACAAAATACCTTTGCACTTGCTACCCATAACTACAGTATTGTAGAAGATTTGGCACAAGCACTGTCAACCATGTATGCACTCAAAGTATTTCAAACCTGTCCAACACAATGGAAATATTTTTTTTCGACCATTCGTGGAATTGATCCTTAGGATTCCATGCTATAAATTTTTGACATGGAGAAATATAAACCTCGCCTTTCCCACCTACTTGCATTTCAGGTATTGGTTATTTCGAAAGGCAGAACTATCCACAGAATGGTCATTGACAAAGGCGCTTTGACCTGCATCATGTCTAATTCATGTTGACTCACCTTGGGTTCTCCAACCCTCGCTCCACCATCTAATTCCCTTAAATAATTTGATGGCCATACATTCATCCCAAAAGGATACCTTGCTAGCTACACCATCACTTTGAGAGGAAAAACAATAATGATGGACATTGAATTCATAGATCGTCATCTCGACTATAATCTGCTTTTGGGCCACAGTTGCACTTATGCCATGACTTCCATTGTTTCTTCGGTCTTCCACCTCATCCTCTTTCAATTGGATGGGAGAATACTCACAGTGGATCAGTTTTCCTTTTGTACCTTGGATTACTCCCCGTTACCTAGCAGCATTGTGCCCTTGGTGGCATACTTAACTCTTACGTCAGTATTGGTACCAGTCTTCTGAAGTATTCCTCCTTTATGGGTTACTTTCCTCTCCCGCTGCCTGAGGTTCCATAGATGTGTTTTATGGTCTCCACCATTCCTCATGACCCAAATGATCATTGGATCCTCCTAGCCCCTTTAGACATTGACTCTTATGGATAACAAATGTCGCTTTGACCAACTGAATTGGCTTATCAAGCCATTCAATCTGCATCTGATTCTTTTGTTGCTTTGGTTACAACCAATGGTACCACCTCTTCTCCCATCATGGCTTCTTCTAACAATTTCCTCAATGAAGTCCTACCTTCGGATGAAGTTATTCAAGAGATCATGTCTTTAGAAGAGTGATCTTGGGAAACCTCTCACCATCATGCTTCGATATCCGATTTAGACGCGACATTTGTAAAAATCCTATCTTTTGAACCACTTGAGATTGTTCCCTTGATTTATATGATTGTCCAAACTATGGATTCGGAAGTGAACTTTGGATATATTTCAAAGACTATGCTCATTGATATCTCAGTGAAAACAAGTATCATGGAAAACATTCAGATTGGAGCCGACAGCAATCCTGAGGAAATTGTGAGATTCACCTACCATTTTAAGGACTTTTGTAATGTTTTCCCTTGGTCTTACGAGGAAATGCTCAGAATAGATTCTTCTCCTGTTAAGTGTGAGATCAAGAAGCTACGAGCATTATTTTTATGGTATTTTTCTTGCTCATTAATCCAAAAAATCCTTGAGTTTACTTCTTCGGCCTCGTTAAACTACCATGAAGAAGAACACGCATCCTTTTTATGGTATTTTTCTTGCTCGCTAATTCGAAAATCCTCAATTCTACTTATTTGGACTCGTTAAAATACTACAAAGAAGGTTTGAGCATTGGGACTTTTTCTCACTCTTAAACTAAAAAATCCCCAAGTTACCTTCTTCGAGCTCGTAAAAATCCTACGAAGATGATATGAGCACTTTATTTTTTGGGACCTTTTCTCGCTCTTTAACTAAACAAAATCCCTGATTTACCTTATTCAGACTTGTAAAACTCCCACGAGGAAGACCTAAGCAATTCTTTTATCTCGTTTTCCTCTCTCTTTAAACTGAAAAAGACATATATCGAGATTTCTTTATCTGACTCGTTAAATTTTTATGAAGATCTATTGAGTTTTTCTTCGTCTGACTTACGAAAATTTCACAAACAATATCGAGTTTACTTTATCCCCTTGTACTCGTAACAAAATGAGGCAAACATTTATTAAGCATAGGTTTATCACTTTATCTGGACTCAATAGACTAACTTACAGAAAAAGAATTGTGTCGGGTATAACCTTTTTCACACCCAGTTATCAACCATGACAAAGGGATCCCCCTGGATTTGCTCTTTAAGATCTTTTCAAACTATCTAAATATGAAAGACCACCGATTTTACCCGTTCGGATTCAATAAACTTAATCAGATTGGGAAAAATTAGACAACACAGTGACTCAATATAATATATATATATATATATATATATATATATATATATATAATATATATATTATATATATATATATATATATATATATATATATATATATATATATATATTCGGAACTATTTTTTGGCAGTTGTCTATCCCTTGAACATGGCACTCCCTCAGCAAACCCTTTTCTCAACCTCTCACTGAACCTTACCATCCTATGAGTTTATCCTTCATACTATGATGTTCCTGAATCCGTGTATCCTAACACTCTCTGGTGTTCATGAGTCTAAGTTTCCTGGTAAACCTTTGTGTCATGCCTTTTATTATTCAAGGGGCCCATTTATTCTTGTCTTCTTGTATCGACCATCCATCATATACTTCAAAAATTCCCTCCGTATGTTTGACCCATTGCTCAAAACAATTATCTCCAAAACAATCATTCTTTTCTCGTTTCATGTCAACTGATGTAGGACACCTCATTGAATGCCTTTTGACATATCTCTTCCTATCGACTTCAACACTCTATCTAGGAAGCAGATCCAGAAACATATCAGTACCCTGAAACTTGCAGTCATCAGTAGCATGTTACCTTTTGTTTGATTGGGGGTTTTCATCATTGCCTCCCAATTGAATGATTCTACGAGTGTTCGACGACAACATCCTTCTCACACTCACTATATTTTAATGTGAATCTTGGAGACCATCATCCTTATCGATGTCCATCCTCACGTCCGTTAATAGTTTTCATCATTGAATCATAATAAAATGATTTCTCACATGCTTGACTTCAACTCCTTTATTCACATGTGTAGAGATATGTTGTTCAGATAAGCAGCGACCATGGCCTTGGGTAGAGGCTTACATCACTCAGCCTTGTTTCACCTCCCAAGCTGCATATATTGTTTTCGAAGACAGCTTGTCAGGTTTATCATATTATGCCACAGTTCTGCTTTGTGCTTATCGGTGGACATGATCATCATATCTCTTTTTCAGAAATCACTCTAACACAGCTACTAAGAATGGGAATACCTAACTTAGGACATGATCTTATATTTTTTGAGATATGTGGTTTGTTTCATGTCTCCCGTAGTCCTGAAGCTTTGATCCTCTCTCTCTTTCCCTACAATATTTATAAAGTGTTTTGGACATCATATTTGTCTTTGACCTCACACTTTAGGGGGAATTTGTTATACAGGAAAATGACCTCCTCATCATCTCAGAGGAGAAAGACACATTGGTTGAATACCAGACCTAAATCATAGACCTATTTTCCAGGGTAATGCACCCCAGAAACCGACAAGGAGAGTTATAACACCCTCCATCTATCAACCAAGGGTGTTAGTCCCTAGGTTAACGCTTTGTTTTGCCTAGAGAGTTGTGTCACTGAATATTTGTGAGATTCTGAAGGTAAAAGCGTGAGTTGACTGACTAACACTCTGCATTTCACTCAAATGTTAGCTCAAATGCAGGAAACATCTACCTCCGGCCTAACTAAGGACACTGTTATTCCTTACGGAGTCTCATGGAAAGGGAAAGAGAAGTAAAGCAAGGAAACATCAATATTTTACCTCAATGGAACTCATGAAATAATTAACAAGGATGAGTCTCTCACCATCTATATATTGGAGGCTTGGTCACTGTGATAAAGGTCAATGGTTGTCAAAACTTTACAAGAGATTTAGTATTGTTATGTTGCCAAGAAGTTGAGAGAAAGAGAGAGAGGAGCTAAAGGACTAGAGGAAGCTTGATCCAGCCAAGTTGGTTGTAATCATTCTTCTTCTATCTAATAATATAGATCTATTTATGTGTTGTCTACTTGATGGTGTCAATGTCATGTTTCTTTACATATTGATTTGATTTTGTAATTAATAAGTAGCTTAGATGAATGCTAGTTTATATTCTCACATATATTAATGTTTTGATTATCAAGGCTTATATGTTGTAGGATTATGCTTTGTCTTGTCTATGTGCAGGTTCTGATCTAAGAGCTAGCGGAGAGGTCTTACATTTTACCAGATTGAGTTCTCCAGCAAGGCTACACCAAGGACTGACGTAATCCTTCTTCCTTTACTTTGTCTATCATGCATTAAGACAAATATATGTATGTTTCTTTGTGACATTTGCAACTAATCTTAAATAGCCTGCCTTGGATCCCGAGAAGATCCGATAAGGTATTTCATCCACAACCACCTGTGCATTAATCCCTATATCAATGGATAAAACTATGCCTTGAAGTTTTTCTCTACGACATTAATACATGAAGCAGTCATATTACCTAGATCTCATTCATATACATAATAAAATAAGGAATGACATTAAAAATGCGACCTATTTGAAAGAAACAATTTGTATGGAACCAAGACAAAGCATGTAGCTCAAAAAAATCTCAAAGGTTGAAGGAGTGAGACACTTTTGTTGAAGAATCTTGACTCTTGAGAATTGAAGATAAGTCAAAGGACCATATCCTTACAATGGAAAAGGTAAGGCCACATAGGTGTGTATAATTTATGTGTGAATTTCACGATTTGTATCAAGTTCAACAGATCATGGGAATGATCATTTGTGTAATAGTAAAAGGGTTTTCATAAGTATAGACAAGAGACAACAACATATTGTTGATTTGGTAGCACACCAAGAAGATCATTGCATATGAAAAGTAAAAATGAAATGGATAAAAGTTATGCCAATAATATTGTTAGGGTTTTGCAGTTAGAAACATGCTTGTAGTGTTTTTCAATTCATGTATGGCAGGTCTCGATGACTATGAAGTTAATAGGATTTTCTTTTGGATTAATCACATTCTTGAGATTTGGTTGACTATGAAGTTTCTAGGGTTTGTAGAACTTGCAATTTGTGAGGTCTTGAAGACTTTTGGCATTTAGGGTTTGTGAACCCTAGCATAGTTTGGATCAAGAAGAACCATAGGAAAAAAACCCTATCCAATCATATTCAATGTTAAAAATAGTTATAACCCTTGATGTTTAATGTGAGAACAAGGTTGGTGAACATGTCCAAGATTAAGAAGGATTTAATCCTTCTCAAAAGATAAGATATTTATCTCTCCTTATTTATGTACGAATTTACAGGGTTAGTTCCTCAGACAGAACACCAAAAGGACACCGCTCACAAACAGATCACAGATCAATACACCAGTATTTTGACATGGTTAAAACCCTCAGAGAGGGAAACAGTCCACGGCCTGCGCCAACGTGGCTACTACAGGAATTTATTAATAAAAGAATGAAAATTTACATAAGCTTCTCTCATGCACGGTGAACCTACAAATGACCCTCCATGCACTTTAAATAGAATTCATGGATCAATCGGGTGTCAAGCCACGGATCAAGTGTCGGTAATACCGAGGAGAGAATGAACCGTCGGATCACTACATATCGTGACCGTCGGATTGTAAGTTACAAATGTACATAGTAAAGAAACACACTTTACCTAACTCTATACTAGACCAAGTTATACTTAATTATTCCTACGTGTCGGAATATCCTAACATGTTGTTGAGAAAACTGGGTTGGATCAGTCTTCTGAATTAAAATAAAATCTTACCACATGGAGATGTGATTAAAAAGTTGACCAGTAACTGGAAAGTTTGAAATACATCCTCTCCGCAGAAAGAAGAAAGTTTTTTTGACAGAGAAAGAAATAGATAGAGAACTAGAGGATATTTAGCTCCTCATATCACAGGGATCGTTGAAGGAATTGCTCATATTTTCAACTTGTTGAAGAAAGTGTAACTAGGTTCAGTCTTCATGATGACATGATCTTTATGTAATGAAAAAGATTAAATTATTTTTGTAATCTTTCTAAATGGGTTTCATGAGAAAGAATTGTCACTACGTGAAAGACTTCTTCTTGATGTCTTTAGTATTTATTTATTTTTCAAAGAGTCATGTCATATAATGAAAGTTCTCTATGAGCCTATGTAAAATATGTACAAGCCTAGAGTAGCCCTCCAAGACCAAGCTCAAGTCTCCAAAAGAAAACACAAGAAGACTGCAAGAAAAACAATGAGAAGGTCATCATGTCACCTTCAATAAATAAATTAAATATATATTTAAATGTCACGTCGGCTCATCATGAGGACACGTTGGTTCACTTAACATGTCGACGCATTGTTGAGGATAAACCACTATAAATAGGTGGTTGGGGTATCTGCAAAACATAAGAGACACAGAACTCACAATTCTTCCTCTCTGAAATTTCGTATGGGTATAGAGGAGATCCGCACCACAGAAAGGCTAATGTTTTGGGTCTCGGATGAAGGAATGTCACCATGCTTTGGATAGGTATGGAGCAGAGATCCAAATCAAGGTCTGACTACACCTCGGCTAGGGTTTTAGGTGCAATCATGACCATATCTCCAATAACACAACAATGAACTTCATTGTAGGCTAAATACCCTCGGCACACTTGTGAAATGGAGGGATGAATGAAGTAGTGAATACTTAAAAAAAGGGTACAGTATTATCCTATCATATAGATCTCGGTGGCATCATCACAACAACCTAAACGTATTCAACCACAATGACTTAGATTACAATCTTGACATTATCTTGATTATAGTGATAATAATCTCTGTATATGCACAATCATGTATCAAATATATGGAACAAACAAGGCTGTACATTAACGTGTAATCTGGGAGATCAAACAATAAAGTGATGCCTATGTTTTAGTTTTGGCATGTGTCTCAGTGCTCCTACAATCTCGCATAACCACATCAGATCTTAGTGCAATGATAAACTTGGTTACTGTCTCAAGGATAGCGAAGATACTATCCTAGTCTCGGTGTAATAAGAAGGAGCGGGATACTAGCCTTGACATAATGGAAAAGGAGCAGTGTCAAAGTCTTGTTGTCTCAACATGATGGTAGAAGGATCTTATCGTTGTACAAGTTATTTCAATATATATAAATGTACAGTCATGATGCTACTTCAGTTATGATCTTGTTTATGAACCTTGGGAGACTACAACAGTGATGAAGATCTTAATGGAACAATCATGGTGCAACAACACCCTAGCTGGAGGAGTAGCAAGATGATGATCTAAACAATTTTTGAGGAAGAGGATTGATGGCTTGGCCTTGGAGAGGCAATCTGTGTCAAGGGTCATGGCATTGGTATTCGTCAATGGAATCTCTATAAGAAGAATTTTGCATGGGTTTTCCTCTCCAAGAGGGAGAGGTTTTGGCCCTATTAGAAAGCCAAAACATTTGTGTTATTGTCTCTTTTGTTTTTGATAACAGTTTGATGAAGTTAACATATACATGCTAATAATGAAGTAGACATCAAGCTAAGATAAATTGTTTAAATACTTCACAAATTTGCTATCATATAACGAAGAATCAATGTAATTAGAATGCCCTAGATTTTTCAACATGGTATTAGAGGGATGGTTCAGCAGTCAAAGAAAGGGAAGAAAAGAGACATGCAAGAATCAAGATTCAAGCATCAAAGAATGTTCAAAGATGGCAGGACCTATAAACCTAAGATCAAGGAAACAATATACAACAACAAGTCTGCAGCAGTAAGGGTTGTTGAATGACAACAAATTTTCAGATCTCAGGGTACATGAAAGAAGATGCCTCCCACAACTACACCTACAACATCTCAGTGATAGTCACTATCTTAGATTAAATACTTTTCAAACTCAAGAGCACATGGATAGGACTCAAATTAGATGTTGCACTATCCAATTACATCATGGCAAGCAACCTTTAGTCAATGCTGCAAGGACCAGATATTCATGACAATTATTCTTGAAGGACTTGAAGAGAAGCTTCATCAAGGATCCTATCCAGAGGAAACTTCAATGCATCTACCTCAACAACAACCAACATGATCAAGGTGAAGATATTGTCTTCACATATCAATAGGATTGACAAAATCCTCATGAGGAAGTGAAGTCAGTACATCAAAAGTCTCCTTTGAAGTCATGAGAACTCTTAAGGTTCTATGAAGTAAGAAAGGAGACACAAAAGGATATACTCTCTGAAATGAAGTGCAAAAGGTGCCAAGGAATGAAGAAACAAGAGATCTAGGAAAATGATGAATAGATGGTCATCATTAATAAGCAAGGCAAAAGATGTCTATGAAAAAAGAAGGTCACCTATATCAATATTTTGTGGTCTCTATGTTAAAAAGAGAAATACAAAAGACTCTATATGTGTAAAGGAAAGGTTGACAATATAAGTACTATGGAAAGATTACCTGAAAGATGGAGGAAGCTAAGGAAAGGATCAAGGGAAAAAGGGAGTAACAGATCTCCACTATGAATGAGATGGTATCCCTCTCAAAAGGATCCTATTAGAAGTCCCTACAAATATGAACATGCATCATGGCATCATGGAAGGAAGATTTCACATGGATTCATGAAGAACATAGCTCTTGGGAATCTCATTATACATTGAAAGGAAGGAAGAAATAATCTAGGACAAAGGAAACATTTTCCAGATGGGGATATACTAGATCCTGAAAGATCTTAAAAGAGATCTCAACAAAGGATCTCCTAGTCCGGGAAGGAAGAAAATGTCTCTTCAGAAATTCCAACTCTGGGAACTCATGAGATGGTGGTTTGATGACATGAAGAATGAAGTAGACCAGGAGATTGAATATCTTTTCAATCAAGGAAGTTGCTGAAAGATACTTGAAGGATAAATGAGGTATGTATGATTGTATTTGTATTTTCATATGATATTGTAATGTGATGATATATGGTTGCAAAAAAAATGGATCAAGCATGATCAAAAGGAAAAGGATCTTCTCCTATGAAAGGATGCAGAAAGACATAAGTCTAACTAGATGAAATCAACATAATATAGTTGACTACAATTGAGGAACTCTGAGAGATCTAGGGAATGAAATATATGAGGATGGAAGAAATCGTGAAGCATCCAACCATGATGAAGGCAGTTAACATCCAGAGGATCAGGAAGACATGACCAGGGAACTTCCCGAAATAATGTGAAGACTCTGATGGAAGTCTGAAAGGATGAGGACCCTTGACAACATATATCATTGGGAGATGTGTCAACATGTATGTAGGATGATTGATACCTAGAAGAAGATGTCACTAGAAGAAGGCCAGCCAAATGGTAATATGTGATTTGTTTTGGTGTCTAACCTCTTGGAAAAGTCTGGGTATGTGTGCAGGATCAAGGAAAGAAGAGTTGTGAAGGATGTCACAACTATGTACCTTGTGATCCAGAGAAATCACTTTTGAAGGAAAGTGAAGACGGATGATCTTATGAAGGAAGCCCCAGATGTAAAGCCAAGAAGGATACTTTCCAAGAAAGAAAGAATGACATGACGAAGGAAAGTGATGGATGGTTGAACCATACATATGAATAAATTGATGACATTGAAGTCTTGAATCGTCGGTCAACTAGAAGATACTATAAAGCACTGATGATAGAGTCCCTTGGTGAGAGGGTGCTCTGGGAAGTTCCTAAGTCCAAAGGAACTTGAGCAAGTTTCTGAGTGAAGAGAAACTTGGAACTCATCCCTGGTTAAGAGGGAGAGTTACGCACAACATTCTTGTCTTCAGGTTGGAAGAAAGAATGGAGGATTGTGTAATCATCTAGCATCTGACACTCTTTGAGGATGTGGTAGGGTATCCAAGACAAGAGTGGGCAAGAGGGCTGACATTCTTGGGGGCTGGGAACCCAATATTAGAATAGTCCTAATAGGGCATACTCATAGAACACCCGGGTGGGTATGACCCTAAGAGAGACAACGATGATGTGTTTCTATCGGTCATTGGTATCACCAATATTGTGTGCTCTAATCTAAGTGAGAGATAGAGTTGTTAGTAAAGGCCTTGCTAAATGGAAACATTTTTGGTTGAAATGATGCTATAACAGATGGATTGCAAATCCGACTCTTCTTATGAGAAATTCTTCAGATTGAGAATGAAAAAGTACCATTATGAAAACCTCACTAGTTAAGAGGGAGTGTTGAAGAACGTGTAACTAGGTTTGGTCTTCATAATGACATGATATTTATGTAATGAAAGAAAATAAATTATTTTGTAATCTTACTACATGGGTTTCATGAGAAAGAAGTGTCACTAGGTGAAAGACTTATTCTTGATGTCTTTAGGATTTATTTATTTTTCAATGAGTTGTGTCATGTAATGAAAGTTGTCCATGAGCCTATGTAAAATATGTACAAGCCTAGAGCATCCCTCCAAGACCAAGCTCAAGCTGCCAAAAGCAAACACAAGAAGACTGTAAGTAAAGCAATGAGAAGGTCATCATGTCGGCTTCAATAAATAAATTAAATATATATTTAAATGTCACATTGGCTCAACATAAGGACACATCGGTTCAATTGACATTTCAACTCATTGTTGAGGATGAACCACTATAAATAGGTGGTTGGGCTACCCGCAAAACATAAGAGACACATAACTCACAATTCTTCCTCTCTAAAATTTCGTATGGGTATAGAGGAGATCCGCACCATAGGAAGGCTAATGTTTTGGGTCTTGGATGAAGGAATGCCATCGTGATTCGGATAGGTATGGATCAGAGATCCGAATCAAGGTCTGACTGCAACCCAACTAAGGTTTTAGGTGCAATCATGACCAAATATCGTATAATGCAACAATGGAATTTATTCTAGGCTAAATACCCTCGGCACATATGTTAAATGGAGGGATGAATGAAACAACGAATACTTTGGAAAAGGGTATAGTATTATCCTATCATATAGATCTTGGTGGCATCATCACAACGACCTAAACCTATTGAACACAGTGACTCATATTATAGTCTTGACATTATATTGAATACTGTGATAATGATCTCAGCTATGTTCGAGGAAGAGGATTGATGGCTTGGTCTTGGAGAGGCAATTTGTGTCAAGGGTCATGGTCCTGGTATTCGTCAATGGAATCTCTATAAGAAGAATTTTGCATGGGTTTTCCTCTCCAAGAGGGAGAGGTTTTGGACCTGGCAGAAAGCCAAAAAATTTGTGTTCTTGTCTCTTTTGTTTTTTATAGCAGTTTGATGAAGTTAACATATACATGCTAATAATGAAGTAGACTTCAAGCTAAGATAAATTGTTTAAATACTTCACAAATTTGTTATCATATAACAAAGAATCAATGTAATTATGCATGCCCTAGATTTTTCAACACAACTCTCCATCCTCTAGTGTGACATTTAGCATGCACTTTAGTGTTTGAGTGAATGTTTGTGGTTGTGATATTTTATCACAGTAAATCCATGGTGGATGGTGGAGGTGGTGATGTCATCAAAGAAAAACCCATTGTAGCGTTGGGAGAACCTATGGACATCTTGATTTCTTTGTAGCTTTTATTAAAGAAATTATCTGCCCATGATGATCTTACAGGAGGTCTTCATGAAGATGTCAAAGCTATTGAGAAACACACAACTCAGTTGTTTGTTCTTATAGAGGATAGAAACCAACCATAATTGGTTGAAGGCTACTCAAAAGACATTTCTAGTAATTATTGATGACAAGGATGGTTGCTTTATAAAGGAGGCACTCTAGCCCACAAGAGATGACGATCAAGAGGCAAATGGTTTTCGTAGATTTATGGAAATTTCCTACTATAGTTTTTCCATTGAAACAAAAAATTGCATGGTAAATAATTGCATTGGACATTGAACCTGATAGAATAGTGTTTCATAGAAGCATTGGAAAAAAATTGAGTGAAAGTGATAAGTGAAGCAAACAATATTGTAGGATCATAATTAAATATAGCAAGTCAACTAGGAGAGCAAGGGAGCATACCATTTATAACATTAGCTATGAAGAGAGAGGGTTAAGGATGCCATTGTTGTTAAGAATAAGGTCCCAAAGGTTGTCAATCCATTATTTGAGAAGTAGTGATCCTACAGGAGAAATTTGTTGAAGCATCATTGGAAAATGGAAATGTTAATGTGTGCAAGAAATTGAGAAGCTCATGGTGTCTCAAGAGGCATCTACGAATTAGAGAAGGTGCATTCTCTAGTGATGTATCCTAGCAAGAAGGACCAAAGTGAGACAATGTTGTAGCTAGAATTACAAGGAGTTGACTTGTACAAGTGTCTTATGCCATTCAATAGAGGGCCATTTGTGGAACTATAGTGGCTAGTACCGCTTGCAAAGTCAAGGAAAAGGGTTTGGAAAGACGTAATTTTTGGTTGGCTCCTTTTTTTCTTAAGCATTGTATCTTTTTTGCTACTCTATGGTTTGGCTATGTAGTTGAGGCATGACCTAAGGGTTTATTTGAGGATGTGCCACAATCCTTCAAGATAGGTGCACAAGATAATTTGAGGAAATTAATACATAACAAAGTGTGGAAATGGAGCTTATCTCGGGAGACCAAACCTAGTCAATTTTTTCTTCTACGTGTATATTAGGATTGCTTGAACTATGGGTTCACTATTCTCACATGATTGCAATATGTAGCTTGACAAGTGATGGACAACATGTTGGTAGCTATGATAATATGTGGGCGAGATGGCGAGAACTTATGTCATAAATTTGGAATTTTGGATGAATGTATCAAGCCTTTATTGAGCCTAGCTAACTCAATAGGGGTATAGTTAATTTGTTATAATTAGCTACTCTAACAAACAACAGATGAAGTAACAATATCCAAGACAATGATTGAAATAATATGTTGAAAATGAAGACAAACACACCCTTGATGTGATCTTTTGTAGAAAAGGAAGTCCCATCTTATATGCCATGTGTTGTTAACTTTTGTTGATGTATGTAGTATGTTGCAATATTTTGTGATGTAAATGTCATTCCTAAGTCTACATAGCAAGAAGTGTTATAGTTGGAAAGGTATTCTAGCTAAGAATTGTTTCTCTACGAATTATTTGTCAAATAGTGCACTGTAAGTCCTCATTGGTAGGTGGAAAGAAAATGTAAGACTGAAATGGATACATCTTGTATCTAGATTACTTTCCTAGATAATTGGTAAGTGAAGTTGATGGCACCCATGTATCTTGATAGATGAAAATAGATCCATAGGATATTCATAGTTATATTGATGTTAGGACCTAGAGTATAACAAATTCCTAGTCAATCTGAGGTATTGCACTTGGATACCTAGATGGTACGTGATGATAGTTCTTCAGGTGAAGGGAGGAGCATGTACACTTTATAAGGTGGAAGTAAGTTGCATTTTTCTCACTTGAGAAACCAAGATTGGTTGCAAGCTAAAGTTTTTGGAGAGAGTAGATAGATTCTAATTATGACAGAGAGATATTTGGAAAGCAACTGATAGTTCATCTAGAATCACAATGGAAACATAAAATATTGATTGTGACAATAGCATAGTTTGAATGGTTATGGAAAAACAATGTGATTTTTGTTGAATAAAACAAACGCATGACCAAATTGTAATGTTAGTCACATGTTGTATTTGTAAGAAAATCTATATTTCATGATTTGATGCAATGGTTTGTGAAAATGTTTGAATTACTTGGAATATCCATGAATTGGAATGTGTCGTACCCATATCTATGTAACATGAAAATGGCACATCGTTGTAAGACCTAGAGAGGCATCCATACTCCTTTATCATGTATCTTTGATAATGACCTTGTCTAGTATAGTTCAATACTCGATGTTAGAGATTTATTTGACACTCTAAAGAGTGGATCACATGTTGGTTGGATATACTTGAGTGGTCCATATTGGTTATATAATTTTAGAGGTGAAGTTTCTACATTCATTGGGAGTTCATCAAGAGGTTGAATGAGCCATGTATTTGTAAGAAGAGCTTCAACGTAAATCACATGAAAAAGAGCCATGTATATGAAAGGACATTCTAGTAGACCGATAGTTCCAACAGTTAGGTACCCATGCATTCTGATGGATGGTTGTTTCTTTATATAAACATCAATATTTTGGTGATTTATGCATGATCAAGGTACAAAGTGAAAACATCAGTTTGGAAAAGAGGTAGAATTTGTTGAGAAAAAGGTTCTTCAATGTGTAGTGGAGCAAATATAAATGAAGACATCAACTAGTGAAGATTAAAACAAGTAGTCATTAAGGGGGAGTGTTGGAGTATATAACTCCTACTTGTCTTAATATGTCTGCTCATATTTAATTATTTAATTATCGGTCATATTGTTAGAGATATATTCTCTACAAGGAGGATATTGCTCCTATTTTTTAGGGGGTCATTGAGGCCTAGTTGGATGAGAGATTCACTTCAGCTAGTTATCTTCCTATATTGGTTTGTATTTCAAATATGTACTCAACCAAGTGATTTTGTCTCTGAGATATTTTATTCTATCTTGAGACAACATTTGTTAATTTACATTTTTAAATTATTTGATTAATGTGTAGAGCACTCGATACTTTTGTCTGTAATAAGGATCTACTCTCTCAATCTCCCATCTTAACATTAAGAAGGTTGAGGATGCAAAGAACTTTCTCTTAGAATGTCCCGAATATAACAATATTAGATCTCATTTTCAAAATATTTGTCACACTACTAACCTTCCTAATCTTTTCACTCACCAAAACTATGGTGATCTTAGAATGCTCCTCTTAATGACTTTTTATTATAGAAATAAAATTTTAAAGAATTCTAAGTAGCGTTTCACCTTTTTAATGTTGCATAAACAATTTTTATCAATAGAATTTTAATATCATCATCAGCATAAAATATATTCTTAATATAATTTTATGTGTTTCATGTAAAGTAATTTTATTAATAAATATTAGGGTTTCTTCTATATAGTTGTCCATGATCAGCTTTGAGAGAGGGGGATCTTCCCCCTTCATCAGTCATATTGTTTTGGGAGTTCGTATGGAATTTGGATCTACTAATATTCCCTTTAAATATCTTCATCTTCGATATCCTTTTCATACATCGGTTGGGTGAAGTGGGGTTTCTGGTTTCTCAGAGAAACCTTTTTTATGTGCATCTTGGCAAGTTACAAGTCTATGGTATTTCTTTCCAAAAGTAGCACAAAATCCAAAATGTGAGTTTAAATTCAATAAGATCAGAGAATATATCTAATATATATAGGATCATCCTCTGCTCTCCGTATTCATCGAATTATGGCCCTCTAAAAAGTCTTTGATTGGGTGCCGGATCCAAAATAAATTTAATCTCTAGTGTCAAATAAAATGGGAGCTAGGAGAAAGAGGGTTCGTCACAGTGATTTTATCTAGCTTGGAAGACAATTTGAGGTTTTTTAAAGGAGGGCCATGTTTTTTTAATAATGTGGGGCTCTTCATGTGATTTTGGAAGGAGAAATATAATACAAAGAAGGAATGCTTCATTATTGCCTCAATGAGGGTTCAAATCTTTTCTCTTCTAAAGGAATATTGCGAGGAGGAAACCCTTGAAGGCATAGGAAATTCCATTGGAATATTTTCAAGGTATAAGAGGCTATTAAGAGAGGAAGGTATACATCATTTATTCAATTATGTGTTTATATAAATATCTCCCAACCTATTCCAACTTTAATGAAATTTATTATCAGGATAGCTTTTAGAAGCAACCTCTAGATTATGAACATGCCCCCTTTAGATGAAAATGTTGTCATGAATACAAACATCTTATTAGGGTTTTTTTTGGTGAATTCAAAGGAACTTTGCAAAGAACAACCCTCTTAAAAAGAGCAAGATGATTTGGTAAAATTCCCTAAAGAAGAAGAAATTTGAGTCCCCAGGGTGCCTCAAATCCTGACCAAAACCCTAGATTTAGAAATAGGTTTGAATCTCTCTCATCTCCAAAGGAGTCTCTAGAGAAAGATAATATTCAAACAAGCCTATAACCAATAGAAGGAAAAGCCCATAATACCTTACCAAATCCTCTAGAACTCGTTTGAATGTTTATAGACGAGTACCAACAAAATCCATTACTACAAGAAATGGTTCACTCCCTATCAGAAGAAGCTAAAATGAAAGCCCTACCAAAAGATATGGATTTTTATGATCCATAATTGACTTCCCTTATAGAAGAATGACATGGAAAACATATGAAGGAAGGACATGTCAGTTCATCATGCTAGGAGTTTTTAAAAAGCTTATCTCTGGTGCAAGGATGAAGACCACTTGGGATGGAGTTCTTCAAATCTCGCTTTGGGGTTCACACAAACGATTTCAAGGTGGTCTGTAGGCAAGCCAATGAAGCCACAAAACAAGGTTGAAAGAGAAATAAAGCATTAATCTAAGAAAATGGTGAACAATTAGTCAAATCAAGGAAAATCATGCCAATGTCAAAGGAATTTCCTCCCTTGAATTCTTGAATCTTCAAGGAGTTTTATATGTAGTAATGATTGTCATAGTTACTCATTGATTGTCTATTATTTGTAGGTAGCTTCTTAGTCTCGCCTAGCTTGATACATGGAATCTCATGGATTTTGATCCTCTTTTGGAAATCCAAACTATATGTAACTTTTTTTGGTTAATGAAAGATCGATAAATAATTTATTATAAAAAGAAATAATTTCCTTATGTTTTTTTAACCAATTATATATATATATTTATTTATGAATGGATGATGTTATATTTATTATTTTTAATATTAATATATTTGTTATATTTTTATTTTATGAATGATGATGTTATTATTACTTTAATATTAATAAAGGTGTATTAAAATTTTTAATATGAAATAATCTTTTTTAATATTATTTATATATTAAATTTATTGAAATTAGAAAAAACAAAAAGCATCACTATTTAATAATTGAAGTAAGTTTGAAAAGAAAGGAAGATATGAAAATAGAGAATTATGTTTTAATTATTAAAGATGTGGTAAGTAAAAAGAAATGGATGTTTTAATTCAATCTCTTTTGTATTATAAAATTTATAAATTATTTATTTCAAATTATTTTTATATTTTATGATAATGATGGTGATAATGATTAACGTCCATTAAGACAAATATGGTCTATTGGAGCTAAAGAAAGGTAAGAAATTAATATTTCTATACTAGAAGAGAATTGAGAGAAGTGTTACTAGATCACCATAGTTTTGTTTTCATAATAGCTCAAGAAGGTTGGTAGTGTGGCAGATATTGTGAAAATTAGAATGGATTTGACTATAAGCTAGGCAATTTAAGAGAAAGTGTTTTTCATCTCCAACCCTCTCAGTATTTCACAAGTGACAAACTATTTATTCCCATGGAATTTTCAGAATAGACCAACGCCTAGTTTCACTATGAAGCTCATGAGAAATAGTTCTTTTTTCCCCTTGGAAAAAATCGTAATTTTCATTAATATTAGGGAAAATTACATGTTATAAATGTTGTGTATATGCAGTTTAAGAGGCTGTAGCCTGTAAAAAAAGAAGTAGATATATATAATTTCTCCATGCAGGGAGACTTTTATCCTTAGATATGTTCTTGTTTTGTTCCAAAATTTAAATTTACTCTACGTAGAGAGTGATTTTCTGTACAAAGTAGTTGAAAAAATATAAGCAAAAAATAAGTATAATAGTAAATAAAGTAGCATATCATATAATATCGGGCTCCTGTTGCGCCTGTGCAGCATGGTCCATAAAAGGGCGATGATAATATTGGTAGTGATCCCCATCCCTTTGTTCCTGTATCATCCAAGTGTCGTGTGATTGGACCGCTGCCTCTTTGGAAAGTTGGTCAGTGAGTGAGTTTCATTCCCTGTATATATGACAACACACAAATCTGTCAAATATTGATATATATCTATGGAACTCATCCAATATGTTCCTTAGAGTGTAAGCATGACTTATTGATGTTTTATTTATGCAGTTGCATACAATTTTTGAGTCCCCAAATATTTGTAAATTTCTGCAGTTTTTTCAATAGCAAATTGTATGATATGTTTAGCCGTGATGAGTTCTGCATAGTTATTCGTGCCTCCTCCAAGTCCCATTTGTATATGATAGTGATGGGAATCAGTTAAGTAAAGAACGTCACCACCTCCACATCCCGATTCTTGTGCTGATCCATCAAAATATGCCCAAGGATGGTGTGATCTATGGCTTCCGGAATGATATGTATAGGAGGTGTATTTTCTTCATCTTCAGAAATGTTACTATAATCGGCCATGATTTGGGCAGAGATGGTGGGCCTGAAAGATGAGGTGGTTTTGGGTTATCCATATTTCCCAACTAAAGAGAAGGGGGAGGTTCATGGCTTTCGACAGGGATGTTGTTGTCCACTAAGTGGTCCAAACCTCCCTAATAGATTGACCCCTCCATGTGTTCAGAGTAGGGGTGTGTGAGAGAATAGTGTTCCAGTGGTCAACAGTGATGGGGCAGGTAATAAATAGGTGATCCACCAATTCTGAACTATCTTTGCATAGGCAACACCAGAAGGGCCCATGTTTTCCTCTCTCTCTCTGGTGGGAATTTTATGTTTCAGAATTGACCACATGAGTAGTCTTGTTCTAGGGGGGGCTTTGAGCTTCCACATACCTTCCACCATATATCAATTTGTAGCGGTCTATGTATATTTTCGAGGCATAGATATCCCTCTTTGGGAGAGTACTATCCATTTTTAGCATGTGCCCATATAATCTTATCCTCCCCATCCAAAATTCTAATATGAGATTTAGTTAGAGCCATTGTGTAATCCTCCCAATGGTGCTACCATTGATGAGGTATAAGCAGACTGTGGGCAGCTTTCCATGATTGGTGAAGAAAAGTAGATCTCTCCATGTCCGTAACGTGGTTGATGTGGGTGATGCCAAAATCTATGAGGTGGTTCTTTAGTCCTTCTGGTAATATGTGTGCATTCCCACATCTAATACAAGGGTCAAGGCCAATACAAATAGATGTGCCAACATGAATTCTCCAATTGAGCCCATCTCAGATCAATGACAATGAATTTAGTACTGCTTTCCAAATAATCGAGATCCCTATTTTGTTCCAGCTTTTCTGTCTCAGCCAATCCATCGAGCTTAGTGGATCTATATATTTGGAGGAGGCTACTTTGGTCCAGAGACTATTGGTGGTGATTAATTGCCATCCTAATTTGGTCACCAGTGTTGAGGAGAAATCTTCCAATTTTTAATACCCTAGCCTCCCCATTTCTTTGGGATGGATAGCAGATCCCATTTTGCCCATGCAAAAATCCTGCCCATTTTCTTACCTTTCCACAGGAACCTGCAACATAGATTTTGTAATCTTGCTATGATTCGTCTTGGTATCCAAGCTAGGGACATCTAGTACACCGGAGTGGCTTCAAGAACAAATTTAATGAGAATTAGTCTTCCAGCCCTGGAAAGATACTTATGATACCATATATTAAGTCTCCTTTCTAGTTTTGAGATCAACCATGTCCAATCAGCTATTTTGTGGCCAAGTGGCTTTAGCTTGTAGCCCACGTATTTGAGTCCTTCTTCTAGTTGTAATAGGGTGAAAGGAAACCTTTGTAGAGCATACTGAATCTCATGAGGAGAGCAGTCAGATATGGTGAGAGTGGATTTCAAGTTATTGATGGCCATACCTGTTGCAGTTTGAAATAGGTTGATAGGGTGCTGTATAGTAGTTAGATCTCCAATTTCACCATTGAGGAAGATCAATACATCATCCACAAAGAGGAGGTGTGTTATCATGCACTTGTCTGTGATCTTGATTCCCATTAGCCTGCCTCTGAGATGCATATCCTTGATAATTCTGTTGAGCCCTTCCATTACCAGTAAAAAGAGAAGGGGAGATAAGGGGTATCCTTGCCTAAGGCCTCTTTCAGAGTGAAAGAAGGGAGATGCAACTCCATTTATTAGAACACTAAAGGATATATTTGTGATACAACACATAATACATTTTATGACTCCCACAGGAAATCCTAAATGTGTTAGGAACATTCTGATATATAACCAACTTACCCAATCAAAGGCCTTAGATAGATCAGCTTTGAGGATCATACCTTTGATCTTCTTTGTCTGTATTGAGTGCAATACTTCCTGGGCCATGCCTATCGCTTCATGTATCTGTCGATCTTGTAGGAAGGAAAATTGTTCTGAGGAGATGTGGGTGGAGAGTATGGGTTGGAGGCAATTTGCAATGATTTTTGAGGTGATTTTGTATATGCAGTTGCACAGGGATATGGGTCGAAAGTCATTGGAGGTAGATGGGTTGTCCGATTTGGGAATGAGGGCTATAAAAGTGGAATTGATGGCCCCATGCATTCGTCCAGTTATCTTGCATTCCGTTATGACCTTGAGTAAATCATCTCCAAGGATTTCAAATAATGCCAAATAAAACTCCACTGACCAGCCATCACGACTGGGACTCTTGTCCCGCTTAAACCATTTCAGGGTAGCCTCCAGTTTCCCAAGAGTGACTTCTCTATTTAGGTCCATAGCATTCTCCTGATCAATGAACCGAGGAAAGAGTTGTGCTACTCTTATGACTTTGGCTAGGGTGGCATTGAGGGGAGCCTGATATAGCTTTTTAAAATGAGAAGTGGCGAGGGAGGCCAGATGAGGGAAGGTATGCACCTCAATACCCTTCTCATTAGTTAATTTCCAGATGGTATTGATTGCCTTTATTCCATTTGCAAATTTGTGGAAGAATTTTGTGTTATCATCTCCCTCCTTCATCCATATTGCTCCACTTCTCAATCTCCATGATTCCTCCCTCTCTTTAAGGATGTTACCCCTCTTTGTTATTAAGGTAGTGAGATTATACTTATGTTCACTTGATATATAAAGTCCCCCTTGTTCTTCCTCCATATCAGCAATTTCTGAGTCAATGTCTCTTAGGTTTTGTTCATCTTGTAACCTCTTGTTATGAGCCCAAATTTTTGATAACTTCCTCAGTTCTTTTAGATTGCTGACAAATCCTTTAGTAATATTCCTTCCATTACCAGGTGGATGAGCCTTCCAATAGTCAGTGACTAACCGGGTATAGGTGACATCCTTAAACCAAGTGGAGTTTAATTTGAAGGGTGATCAAGGTTTACTAACTACTCCCCGAATATTAAGGTATATTAGCATGTGGTCAAATATTCCCCTTGAGCCAACCCACTGGCGGTATGTAAAGCCTCTCTCCAGGAATCGTTCCTTGATGAAGAAACAATCGAGCCTTCTAGCGACACTATTCACCCACACCTTCTGTTCCTCCAAGTCGGGACATGCTTTTTAGAGGGGATGTCAATATAACTGTGGGTCTCCAGGAGGTGTTCAAAGAAGATAGAAAGAGGGTTGACCTGGGCATGGTGTCCCCATGACTCTGAATGTCCCAGAGAAAAATTTAGGCCCCCCCGCCTCCCCCCCCCAAGATGTTGTTGTCAGGTTGCTGGATATCTATTGCCAGAAGATGCTCACAGAAGTATTCTTGATGGTGACAAGGCCCATAAACACTTGTCAGTCTAACATCAGTATTCAGTTCTGTGGAGAAGGTGTTAACCCCTATGAATCCGATGCCACCCCAGGTGCTGATCAAATTTATTGAGCGGGGATTATATCCTAAATCGATACCTCCTGAATGACCATTTACATCTATGAATTGGAAGTGCCATCCAAGAAGCATGGTTTCTAGGAGGTGGGATATGACATTTGCAGACCTCAGAGTTTCTTGTAGGAAGACCACATCAATCGGCTCAAACTTAAGGAGCCTTCACATAGCTAGTTTTTTCGCGGGACTAGAAATCCCTCTGTAGTTGAAAGAGAGAACATTCATGGAGGAGATGGATCCAGGGAATTTTGTGCTTTAAGGGCCCTATCAAGAGTGAGTTGTCGACCCATGGCAATCTCCATCCCTTCCTGCTGTTTAGCTATTGACAGGGAGGATGATCGTCGTCGAGGGAGCTTTGAGGAGTGGGGGAGGATACCAAGCCAATATCGATTGTATTAGGGGCCTGAGACTGAGAGAGGGAGTGGAGGTGGCATCGATGGGGAAGGGGATTAATTCCGAGAGTCGAATCAGGTGGCACCTCCTCTGGGAAGGAAGGGGGGGTACATGAGAGTATAGGAGGAGGGGAGGGGATCAATGGACATTCAAGATGGTGGGGGAGTTGGCAAGGTGTCAGAGCTTTGATGAAGTCCCTTAGATATATCCATATAATTAGAAGGAAATGTATATGTTACAGAACAATGTTCAAAAATAGACATACTCGAAGATAGTGCAGCCCCAGTAGCCACCCTTGACCTAGTCAATGGTGGTGAAGGAGGCTGGAGAGGTATTTTTCCACACTTCAGTGGCTGTGTGCTCAGTGTCCTCAGACAGATCGACTTATGCTCGATGATCCATTGAGGGAATTGTCTTTCCTTTTTTCCCAATCCTTGATTTCCCTAGAAGAGGGTAGTCTTTGAAGAGGTGGCGTAATCTATGACATCGTCTGCATCGAAAAGGATCTTCCTCATAATCGAGGATTTGGATTCATGTGTAGTTCCTCCAGCATAGGGTGACTTGCTCTTGCAACCCTTCTCTAATGTCTAAATGTACCAGGATCCGTGCATAGGCCATAACCCTAGTGGTGAGATATGATCTATCATATTCCAAGAAGGTGCCGAGAGTGTTTCTGATTCACCTAAAGATGTCCTCGATCCATAATTGAAGCGGCAGGCCGAGGAGGCGTACCCATAGAGGCCCAACCTCAAGATGTTCTATGTCTGGATCAAATAGCGGGCTCCACCTCCTTAACATTACAGGGGCCTGCTCAATATGCCAAAAGAAGGAAAATACCCAGTTTGTATGTTCTACTCGTGCAAAACGCAATGCAAACCAACCACAGATGAAGGTTTGAATGAAGGGCAGTTCTGCCAGATGTTGTCCCCATATTTCCGCAGCCCATTGTTTTAATCTTGTAGCAGAGAAGTTCCTTCCCCTTACTCTTCCCACTAGGACTCTCGCAGCTGTGTCCATGGTTTCTTCCCATTGGAAATCCTCTTCCCAGTTGATGATTACTTCTTGCGCCTTTGATTTCACGCACCTTAGTCGCTTCTTGGGTCTAGGATCTGCAGCCGCAACGTTCCCCTATGCTCCGTCAAAAGTAGGGTTAGATGGGTTAGGGTTAGGGTTCAGGGGAATTAGATCAAGGCCAGATGGGAAAGCATCTAGGAGCGGGGGAACATTCGTGGAGCTACCAGAAGGGGGAACATGTGCAGGGGCCGCGATGGGGGGAGTCAAATGGGGTGGAGGCACACCATGGAGAGAGTGAGAGGGGTAATGTGAGGCTGCAAAAGGTTGGAGGGGTGAAGGTTCGGAAGAGCTAGCCGCGTGGTTAGGGCCAATCCATCTAGCCACAAATTGTAGGGAGGTCGACGACAAAGGAGGAATGTCGAAGGGTGGTCAGGAGGACGACGCCTTAAGAAGATCAATGACCACACTAGAGGGACCCGTGAGCGATGGTAACGGAGCAATGGCTTCAATCGGGTCTCTGCTGAATGGGAAGAAACCCTCTTTGCATGTATGCCTACTAAAAATGGAAGTTAGCCTCGAGGGCGTTGTTGAACCTTAGAATTACCTTCTCCTTAACATTTGTTCTCACCTTTTTTCTCTCATTTTCTCATACGACTACAAACCCAATTAATGATAAATTCTAGGTTTTGTCTTAGGAAAGCATTAAAATTATCACCATATTATATTTTCATGTTCTTGCTATTTTAATAGATTTTTGCAAATTAGCTACAAAACACAGCCTATTCTGCAGCTAATTGTGGATTCCATAGCTACTCTCATGGTTTGGCCAGTTACAGGTGTCAACTGAAGAACTAGGCCACATGGGCATTTCCAGAATCATCCCCACATGGATTCTATCCTATTCATTTCGTTCAGATTGACAGAAAGAGTGCCTAAAGTCATGGTCAAAGATGGAGTCAAATATGTGATCTAGAAGCAGTAGGACTCTTGATTTGCTTTTTCATAGCTAATCAAGAGTCTAACAGTTTTGTTGAAGATTTAATTCAAATTAGCCATTGTAGCTGATTAGAAGTTAAAAGGTCCTATTATAATTCAAATTAAGCCACTTGTAGCAAGTTTTTCTCATAAATAGTCATGTTAGACTTAATTCAAACTAGCCACATGTAGCAAGTTTTTCTCATAATAGTTATGTTATTTTCCTATAAAACTTGGTTGCATGGAACCGAGAAGTAGTTGGTGTATAAAATATATTACGTTCAGGATTTTGCTGATACTCTGTACTCAGACTTCGTTTTATTCATAATACAAACTTCGTGTTGTTAATGATGGTTTAAAGTGCATCCTTAACTAGCTAGCATTCCAGCCACATCAGTTGCAAAGGGCCCTTGCATTGAAGGAGGTTTTTCACTTGTTGTATTTAGTTTATTTTCTATTACTCTGTTTTCAACAAGTCGATTTCCTAATTTAGAATGATGTTTCATTTTAGTTTTTAACCAATACACAATTGCTTAGTTTTCTTACTGTTTTGTTATTCATTCTCTTAGAATAGAACTGTCAATTAACTGTATTAATAAATGTTTTCAAAAACCATTTCAAAATGATGATGACCCTAACTTAAATGGTTAAATATTTAACTCATACAATAATTTAATTGATTCAGTACATTGTTAGTTTTACATACTTTTACCTTTTCTCTTCTTTCAGGTCCTTACTTAGTTGCATCACTGATATTCCAAAAAATCATTTCAAGGGGATTGATTTCATCTTACTCCAAAATTGAATGGTTGAATGTTTCAATGAATGCAATTACTGAGTTACCTCCTGCATCAATTTCACTTTTAGTTTTAAGAATTAGATCCATGGATTATGACTAATGATAAAGGTAAGATAGATGCTATGTTTTCTTATTAGGTTCTAACTAGCCAGACAGCTCTTAGTCCATTTTTAGGAAATTAGATTAACATAGGAATCTTCCCTTTCCTTTAAAATTCATTAGATCCATTTAAATTTTCTTATAGATTGTAAATTCTTAGACACCAAAGAACATAAACCCCCAAAACAAGCATAAAATACAAAACAATGAAGTAAGAGAAAGGTTAACTAAGCACATACAACGCATAACACTTCACTAGTTTACAAACCTTGGTTGATAATTTATGCAAGTAATTTAGGACATTAAATTGATCAAACATTTTGGCATCGTTTCCGGGGAAGTGTAATTAGGTAACTTCATCTCTTACATCCAAAAAAAAATGATATGCGTAAAGAAAGAGACTCTAGGGGTAGATTCATAACTAGAGGCAGGAGTTCAATTCCTACAACACCACCTACTCCACCAAGACTAAGGAGAGGCACACCTCTATCTCAAACTCATATTCCTAGCCATAGACCTCCTAAAGTTTTAAGGTTAGAAATCCAATCAAGAGGATCCCCTACTTCATTTACTGAGGTAGTACTAGAGGAAGAAAATCTTGGATCTCCAACAGAAGGAGTAGCCCTTTTCACCTCTACAGGGGAACATATTTTAGTTGAAGATTTAAGAATACCTAGTGGAGAAGAAGAAGTAGAACCTTTCTTCCACATACCATTAATAGAGGAACCAGAGGAAGAGAAATTAACCTTGCAGGTTGAATCTTATATTAACTCTAAAGAAACTATAATGGCAGAAGAAGGAGAGGATGGAGAATTTTCACTATTTGGAGGAGGAGAAGGTAGAGGAAATAATGGAGAAGGTAGAGGAAATAATGGAAGAGGTAGAGGAAATAGGGAATTTGATAATTCTTTTGGATTCCTTATAGCTGATGAAGAAACAGATGCCAAAATGAAAAATATCTCACCTTCTATCCTCCCAAATTTTCATGGATTAAAAAGTGAAGATCCTGAAGCCTTTTTATTTGAATTTGAAGTCTTATGCAAAACTTATGATTATTTACAAGACTCAAAAACTCAAATTGTTTCCTTCAACATTGAAAGGAGTTTCTTTAAAATGGTTCATGGGATTGGTCACTCAGTCTATTAGAACATGGAATGACATGAAGAAAGTGTTTTTGGACAAGTATTTGGATTATTGCATGCCTATCAATAAAAAAGATGAAGTGTTCAAAATGATGCAAAGAGAGGATGAAAATTTGGAGGATTTAATTGAAAGATTCAACCATAACTTAAAGAGAGCAAAAATTGATAACTTAGATCAAGATAAAAGCTCTTTTATTAAAAGCCATTAGAGATGAACTCCCATTAAGTGACATTGAAGAGTTATGTGTTCATATCTCAAGAGGAAAATCCAAAACTGGGAAAGGTCCAAGAGATCCTTCTCTAGTTAGAGTGAATAAATCTGCAACTGGATCAGTGAGTAGGGCAGAAATTGGAAACATGCTTGATGAATTTAAAATAGATCTTCTAGGGATCCTTAGTGAACAGATAAACACTCTTAAGTTACAAAACAAGCAGAAATCCGGGATTGATGCTTTAGCTATTTTCTGTCCCAAATGCAAAAAGAAGCATGCTTTAAGAGAATGCCCTTTGGATGCAAAAATCATAGAGACTTGTGTGATTTGTTCAGAAAACCATGAGACCAAAAGTTGCCCTTCAATTCATGGTTTAAGGATGTGTTTCAAGAGGAAATTGTTGGGTTGTGTTATATTCTTTCCATGGCTAGCCCATGTAGTTGAACGGGGGGTTGTGGGGGGGGAGAGGGGGGGAGCCCCTCCCTTCGTTTTGCCGATTGCATAGCAGGGGGGTCACAAGGGGTTTGAGGGGCACTGGTAACCCCACTCTATTGGGTTCGGGGCAATGCCCCAGAAAATTTTGGTTTTGGACCCTATGTTAGGTTGGGCCGACCCACCCATGGTTTTGTGCATGTTTTTCGGTCCATGGTTTTGGATGCGATGGTTTTCGGTCCATGGTATTGGATGTGATGATTTTCGGTCCATGGTATTGGATGCTTCAACATGTATAAATATGTATTGTAACATTGAAAAGAATATAATGAAAAATCAAGCTGGTAG
>APFE030491722.1:63248-76155 GCA_000404065.3 Pinus taeda | reverse complement strand
TGAACATTATTGACTTGCTGCTGATGGGTGGTTGTCTCAATGTTCTGAACAAAAATAGGTTCAGAATGATGTCAATTTTGATGTAGCTCTTCTTGCTGTATCTGTGATTCAAGTTGTAAAAAATCTATCTTTTCCTTTGCATTTTTTAGACAGATCTGAATGTCTGTGAGAGAAACTTTGCTGACTTTTAATGTATCATGATTAGAGGAATGTATCAGAGTTTTTAAGAACTCTAATATTTCAGTAATTGTAGCCATTTTTTCTCAATAGAAATGCACCACTAGAAACTTGTTTTGGAGTGAAAATGTACCCTAAATAATCACAATGCTTGCAATAAATAGCAGACAATCTGGTGCATATAATGCAAAATATATTATGCTGACAACAATGTTGGAACAACTTGTCAAACGTTGATGCGAATTAATGAGCCTTTGATTTTTCCTATTTGACTTCCATGCATGCCCATAAACCTCTTCTTGTTCCAAAATCGTTACTATTTATGTACCTTCAATAAGCTTGATCGAAAGGCAGCTCTGAACGCCATAAGAAAAACTATAAATCACTTATAATCTCTTCCATACCGGGAATTTACACCATTATATGATGCGGCCACCAATACAGTATATACAATACCGAAGCAATATCAACGGGTGTAAAGAAGTAGAGGAGTTGCCAAGTATTGAAACGTTGCCACCTTTGGGGGATTTTAGATCAGATATATATTACAAGCTATACAATGCATAGATAAGATATATATTACAAGCTATACAATGCATACAGGATTGGCATCGTGGACAAAGCTGAGGGTTGATGAAGAGCTTCTGTATGATAGTGTTTCATTACAGTGCTGGTCATAGTTATTTCTACAGTCTGCTCACATTGCTGTTTCGTAAACCTGGAAATGTGCATATCAAATGAAGGATTAGATGGGAAGTTGTTTCATCAGCATGCTCCTGCTCATGGTTGAAAGAAACTTGATGCTTAGGAAGAGCGTTCACTATGTTTTTGGGCTTGAATCTTCTGTTTGACCCCGAAGCTGAGCACTCGACCAAGAGCCATAAGGTAATCCCCTATGTGACCAAGTTTGTTGGATTCCTTCTTTGTGGCTGCAGTCATATGATTGTTCAGAATCTTGTTGGTTAAGTTGATGGCTTCCACTTATCATTCAATACAAATCTTTGAAAATATTCGGGAATCAATCTTCGATCAATTTGTCCTGGAGATTCTTTTAAGTTCGTGGAGAGCAGAGAAGCCCGAGTGACGAAAGGAAAACTATCAGCATGTCCAGTACCAATGTTAAGATGCCCGTGATAGGAGGCCAGCTTCAGGGTTGTAGGGTTGAGCCAAAGGAAAGGTCATGGACGAAGGAACAAGTCCCAGTGTTATCAGCATTGAAAAACTGCAAGATCAAACAACTTAACATGTACCTATTGATCAATGATAGCAAGCACAACCATCGTGATACAATGATTACAGGTGAACGCCATTATATGATGCGTTGTCAGGCCAAATAGCGGTGAACGCCATTCATTTAAACTGTTGAGACGCAGCGAATGTTTGAGACGCTCCAAAGAACAATCAAAATTACTTTTGAATTACTAGTGTAGAACAGTTCAACGGAGAAACAGGACTGCATCATGATGGACCCATAATTTTTTATATTACATTTTCTCAATAAACACAAACACAATGTTGACATAAACCAGTAAGTAAACTGCTCAGCCTCTGTACCTACACTTTCCTGCACTTTCCTGGCTAGGTACTCCAAAAGAATAGAAATTCGTTAATTTCCTCTGATTGCCATGAAATTGTAAATTCAATAAATATTAACATGACAGAGAAATCCCTCCTGAGTCCTCACATTTCTACGCACGTTACTGGCCTCATTTCTATTACTGCCTTCCTTGAGCAACCCACCAAGTGGCACTTGGCGACAAATTGTATGGAGAGCGGTTTTCCATTCATGATTTTCTTTGGTTATATTTCTAACAACAGTTCACCAAATGGATTTCGGTGAGAATGATCTAGCTGCCCAGCTTGCCACCGAGTCACATTATAAAACAAAGGAATGCTTATGGGCGGCTTGAGGATCACAACACAAATGCCATACTTCAGAGACAACGATTTTATCGGATTCGATTTGAAGAGGTGGACAGTATGCCGCGGTTCAATACAAGCAATACAACTTCAAATGGAATAAGCACACGGGTGTGTTTGTGCATACACATATCTATGCCATGGGCGGAACAATAAAGAAATGGTATCCAACAGACCACAAACTGTGCTTACGCATCCACTCAAACTCAAAACGCATCCAACTGTCATACCACAGTCATATGCATTCACCAAAATGAAAATGCAGATACCATATGCGTTTCAAAAACAAAGGTTTCAACGTACGCAGCCTCATACCATGTCAGGAGCCATTCATTTAAACTGTGAGGAGCCAGTGAATCAAGTTGCCGAATCTGTTGCAAATACCATGATATTTTAACGCATGTCACGCAGAAGGTAGTGGACAGAGGACAGTGGACAGAGGCGTTATGTCAGGACAGAGGCAGCACAGGTCAGGCAGACAGAACGCAGATAAAGGAATATGGAGGAGCAGCGCAGGTATATGCCAGCTATGAAAATATTCATAAGTAATGGCAGAAACCATAAAACAAATGGTTCAAATATCAGCAGGGCAGGATATCGCCTGCTCTGATACCATGTTAAACACACATGGGGAGCGATAAAGATGTAAAAGATAAAACATGCAATTCAATTTTTATTCTCAAATGATACACATTTATAGTACATGTGGCGACCGTTGGGATTCACATCCCAAGGTCCCTTGGACTGCTTAGTCTCTTTAGCTTCCACACTAACCCATTTAGGATTAGGTGTCCAACATGGACAAACCTATTTTCGGGTATTTCACCATTCATAGGAAATATATAATAATATAATATATAATAATACTTTATATATAAATATAATATATAATATATAATTATATATTATATAATAGAGCATTATATAGGATATATATAATAGGTTGTAAAATTGTATAATCAAAAGTGTGGGTTCACACTAGAGCGAGCAGGGCATAATCGGGTTCACTGAGTGAGAAAGAGGGAATTCGACAAGGTGACATAAGGGAATTTGAGTAGTGGGAATGAGGAAATTTGTGTAGGGAAGAGCAATGGGCATGAGGGCATTCGAGCAGAGTAGCATTGGAAACCTATCTTCAATATGGTAGTAAGCTCAAAATTGGGTTCCTTTGTTTGCTATTTTTTTTAGAACTGGATCACAGACCTCAACCCATGACTATAAGATTGACCCCGGGTCTCTTATCATTCTCATTCATTTACCTTCCTTGAAGCCCTGTTATATAGGAAAACTAGTTTATCACACACAGATAAGTGTGCAAATTAGTGATTACATCCTTCAAGTTGGAAAATTAGACATGTTGAAGTATGTGGTTAAATAGTATTAGATAGGTTCTCCCCTCCCATGATGGATAGATAGGGTACAAGAAGGAAAAAGGAAACACACCTACACCCATTCGTCACAAATATGGTCTTACAATAAGTAATTGTGTTTCTATAAGGAGCATGGGGAATTCACTCAATGAACCTTTGACCTATCATGTGCGTTCATGGCATATTAAACAATACCTTTAATTTGACTACATATTGGAAAATAACCCTAAAAATCACATTATTTAACCCCCTACCAATATAAACCCAATACACCTTCCCAATTTAAAAAGCCCCTACTTCCACTAGATATTGTAGGTATCCATTTTTTCATTTACATTTTTTTACCCCTTTATATATTTTCATTTACTTTGACCTCCATTTTTTATATCTCCCAATATAAAAACCATTTACCCCCTATATATCCCCCAATATATTATGCCATTTTTTCCTCAAAATATGTCCCCCAATATGAACCCACGTGGTATGGTATTGCTCCCCAATGACATCTCCATGGCAGGGAGTCACTCGCCTATTTTCACCCAGGGCATTTATTCATCAATAGAATAAAAAAGAAATCCATTTTGATCCACCTATATAAATTATTATATATAGTATATATATATAATAATATATATATATATATATATATATATATACTATATATATATATATATATATAAATATATATATATCTGGTGTGTGTAATGTGTAGTGTATGTGTTGTGTGTGTATATATTATTATATATATATATACAACACACACACACAGTTACACATACACATACACATACACATACACATACACATACACACATACACACATACACACACACACACACACACACACACACACACACATATATATATATATATATTTCCCCTAGGACATTCTTACTTGCAACAGGGTGAACCCTTACCCATGAATGTAAGCTCCAAACCCTAGAAGTTTTAGCTTGATGCATTTTACAGTATTGTCTTGGTCGACCTCTATGTATTACTTACACTATTATGTATTATTGAGTTTGTAAGTAAATATGGAGGAACCTTTGCAAGTATGAAGAGGAAGAAGATCGATTCAGTGATAATTCCCTTACAACATGAGTTAAAGCCTTCCAAATCGAGTGCTTGCTTATTTTGTTGAGTGATGGCAGATGAAAGAAAGAGGATCCTACAAGTTTTTTTGTTTTTGGATAATGTTCTTTAACCATCATAAGGAGACCACATCCTGGATTTATGGAATTTCTTAGGGTTTTGAATGATAAGAGTTCCTTTAACTAGTTTAGTCAAGCCTTGCTACGATAGGGCACCAACCTGTTTCTTTGAACATATTGAGTTGTAATTGCTTGTACCTTTGTATTTTTTTAATGATTGTTACTAGTTGGCCAAGTCCTTAGTTCCTCTATCAACATTGTTTCAGTTTAAATATGATTTTTAACTATATCTTTTACTCATATAGAGAAAGTTTGAAAATTTTGCATTTTTATTAAGATAACTCTTAAACATTTTTTTTTAATGTTTGTTAATGTGTTGAGTACCACCAGAGAGCAGTAGCTCCCTATAATTCATGATGGATATTTATTCTTTAACTACTTGTTTGTATTATATTTTTTTTGCTAAAGCAAGAGACTATCCTTCTATTTCATTATCCAAAAAATAAAGTTACAGCATTACAAAAAGCATTTACGCTTCAAGGACTCAGGAAAACCGGTCATTCTGATCTAGAAATGACCTTCCCCTCAGCAAGAATAAATCTAACCTTACAAATAAATCCTAATGTTAGACAAAAGGAAATTTGGCCGAATTTGAAACACCGAAAACTCCTACTACAATGTCTCGAAAGGTGTGATAGTGCTGATGGCCCCACAAAGCTGCATAACCAAACCTGGCCGTTGATTCATACAGTGAAATTGGATAGCACGGATAAATGTCACATTGCCTAGCTGACCGAAAGATAAGGTGTGATGGAAGGTGGTATTTCTGACCACCCCTTGCCACGCGTCAGGAGCCTAGTGGAATCGCTCCCACAATCTCGATACCATTTACCACTCCGAAGCCAAGCGATCACCTACATATGTGAAATGCAGGAAAATAGCTGTCGCTCGAAAGAACCAACCACCCTGCTCTTATGAGTTCACTTTAGAACTGGTTTCCGAGATTGCTGCTGACTGTGAATAGACCTCGGTGCTATGATCCGAAGTAATGAGGAGATAGGACAACTCACACCCGGGTATAAAGTAACCGGTCCGATCTTGCCCTTTATCCAGGAACCAATCGAAGTACTGAGATTGGACATGCTTAGAAACCTTCATTCCATACCTTTTACTCTAGCCCAGTATTTAAAAATCTCTCTGTCATCTATTGCTTGTTCATTGCAGAGAGCTTTAAATCTGCTCTGAGGTGTCTCTTGCCACTTCAGCTCAATTCTGCACTCTGAATTAATCACTCCTTGATTGGCCAGGGTATCCGCTAATTTATTGGCTTTTCTTCGAACATGGTTGAAACTAACAGTTCGAAGACTCAGGAGATGATTTTGAATTCTTTGATACACTTGAATTAGTCTCTAGTGTTTCGAGACCTTCTTTGGCGCTGTTCCACAACTAATTCTCTTGACCGCATTGATAGAGATCTCTGAATCTGCTTCAACAATGACATTGGAGCTATGACTCAGTTTCAGAAGCTCTAAACATTGTTCCAATGCCATTAATTCAGCCATATTGTTGGTGGCTAACTCTAAATGGCAGTGGAAAACAAAGATGATGTTTCCTTCTTCATCTCTTAACACACCTCCATAACCAGCTGTTCTAGGGTTACCTTTTGAAGCACCATCAATATTGCATTTTAGATAACCTTTCGGTGGAGGATGCCAGAAATCCTTCTCCGTATCAACATCTTTTTCCTTTCTGCATTGTCCATGGGGAATGATCTCATGCAAACCTAGTTGCATGAGAGTCTCAACTCATAATTAGTAGGAGGATTCTTGGGATAATTGCGGACAGTGGTGCTAACTGTCTCCTTAATTTGCTTCAAGATCAGATCCAACAGGCAAAGAGGAATAGTTTTTTCCTCCTTGAAAATTCTTTTATTTCTTTCTTTCCAAACATTCCAGATGATGAAGCTTGGTGTGAAGGCCCACGCCAAATTAAGGAGCTCATTTTCCAAAAAGTTTCTGCACTTGTTTAGGGTGTTAATTATACTTTCTTTATCTCTGTCTGTCTGTTGAAAAATTGTGGCAAAAGAATTCCACAACCAGGTGGTGAATGTGCAGCTGTTGAGAATGTGCTCCATTGTTTCCTCTTGGGCTTCACATAGCTGACATCTAGAAGGCCCAATAACTCCCCTTTTCCAAATATTGTCCCAAGTTAAGATTTTCTTGTGATGAACTAACCACATGAATAGCTTGATCTTCATCCACCCTTGATGGTTCCAAAGTTGTTGCCAGGATTTGGCTGGAACGCAGGAATCAAGGTTCAGGATTATCCTCTTTGCTTCCCTAAGATTAAAGGTACCTTCTTTATTGAGGCCCCATCTTAACTGATCCTGTCCCTCTGTTACCAAGATTTTGCTTTTTTTTAATATACCCATAAGTGCCTTTGTCTTTATTTTTATGGGACTCACATCTCTGCAGTCTATGGTTCTCCAATTTCTCCACTTTCCGGTGTCGTGAGGAAGATACCATAATTCTTTAACTTTGATTAATCCTTGGGAGTCCGTTTCTTGCTTGAGGCTCATAAATTCCTCTATTAACAACATTGGTTCTTGTTTCCATTTATCTTCCCAGAAGAGAGCTAGATCTCCTTCTCTAATTTCCCAAAAACTATTGTTTTGAACTAGGCTTTTGTTTTCCCAGGCTTTATTCCAGATGTAAGAGCCTTTTATGTTTCCCGACATTCTTATAAGATCTTTTTTTTCCCAGGAGCTTGCATATTTTTCTTTCCAGGTCTCGGCCCATTGAGCTTCTGGTTCTTTAACCCATCTCCACCAGAGCTTGGCTCCCAAAACTTTACTTAGAATCTCCTGATCATCTAAGCTGAGGCCCATGTGACTCTTGGGTTCGCAGATTTTTTCCCCAGAAACAAAAGCCCATTTCTTCCTTATTTCCTCTTTTCCCCAAAGGAAATCTCTCTGGATATTCTTGAATTGCTGTAACACACCTTTGGGGGCTGGGAGGGCTGATAAAAAGAACACAGGGATAGATTGTAGAATAGCCTTGACCAGAATCAACCTGCTAGCAAGGTTCAACGATCTGATAGTCCATTTATTGACTTTGTCTTACATCTTGTTGAGCACCGGTTCCCAAATACTCTTGTGCAATGGTCTAGCTGTGAGGGGAATTCCCAAATACTTTGAAGGTAGGGAATTCCTTTGAAAGCCCAAAATTTTGGAGATATTTATCTGAATGGCAATGTTAGTATTAAAGAAAAATATTTTAGATTTGGAGAGATTGACTTCCATACCTGATGCCAAGGAAAAGTCAATTAGGATTTTTTTGTAAGCCAAGGCTTCTTTGACCGTGGGAATTCCTTGCAACATACTGTTATCCACAAATTGTTGGTGAGTCATTTCCTGACCATTCTCCGTTAACTAAAGGCCCTTAATTATTCCCACATATTTGGCCTATTTAATGGACCTGCCCAGTCCTTCCATCATGATGATAAAGAGAAAGGGAGAGAGAGGATCTCCTTGCCTTAGGCCTCTAGAAGGAGTGAAGATTCTGGAATTGAGACCTTTGTGGCTTATTTCTTTCGACTTAGTTACCGGAGAAGATCTTTGAAGGCAAACCATTCACTAAAATCAAAAAGCTGGAAGAAGTAACCAGAGCCATAACCCATCTGACCCAGTTGTGATCGAACCCAAAAGCAGAAAGGACCTTCTTGACATAGATCCAGTTCACCTTTTCATATGCTTTGGAAATATCTAATTGCATGATTATACTAGCCTGCCTCTTGCTGGTTAGTATGTGAACTACTTCATGGGCTTGAATAATGTTGTTTAAGATTTTTCTGCCTTCCACATAACCAGATTGTTCCCCTGAAATTAAAGAAGGAAGTAAAGGTTTGAGTCTACTAGCCAGAACCTTGGATATAATTTTGTAAACCACATTGCATAAAGCAATGGGTCTAAACTTATCAGCAGTCAGGGCTGAATCCTATTTGGGAATCAGGGAGATGAAGGAGGTGTTGAGAGCTTTCAGAATAGTCTTGTTTCCTTTGGAGTCCTCCACCACATTCAGAATATCCTGTTTGACAATATTCCAACATGCCTTAAAAAAGTCTACATTGAAACCATCTAGTCCTAGAGCTTTGCTATTCTACATGTCTTTAATAACATCACTAACTTCATCTTCAGTTATTGGTTTATTCAGGTTAATGTTGTCCTCTCTAGACACTATCTTAGGGATATTTTTTGTAATTTCCTTGATGCATTTCTCTCTGTTTAGATTGTTTTCCTCAGTGATGCCTCTGAAATGCTGCATCAACACTGTTTCGATACCCTTGTGAGAGGTCTGAAGCTCCCCATTTTCATTCAATACTGAAGAGATTATATTGTGAGCTCTATTGGCAATGGTGGATCTATGGAAAAATCTAGTATTACGTTCACCTTCTTTGAGCCATTGAACTCGAGACTTTTGTCTCCAAAATATTTCCTCTTGTTTACATAATTTCTCCCATTCATGATGGTATTTATCAGCTTGCTCACTTTTGAATTTATCAAAACCATCAGTGGTCAGTGCTTGATTGAGTTCTTGAAGTTTGATTTCCACTGATTTTTTATCCACAAAAATGTTTCCAAACTCCTTCTTGTTCCATTCTTTGAGCATGAGTTTAATCTGCTTGAGTCTTTTATGGAGGAGGAACATTCTAGTGCCCTGTATCTGCAAATCTTCGGACCATCATTTTTCAACATTGCTGATGAAATTTGGGTGGGTGAGCCATATATTCTCGAATCTGAAGGGTCTATTCCTTGGAGAATTGATTCCCTTGATTTCTAATTAAATCAGCCAGTGATCAGAGCCACCAAAGGGGAGAACACTAGCTATAATTTCTCTATTTGTGAGCATAAGCTTCTCTGAAACAAAAATCTGTCTAACTTGGAGGCGACCTTTGCCTCCCCTCCTCTTTTATTTTTCCATGTGAAACGACCATTGTGCGTTTCAGAGTCCACTAGTTTCATATCCTCTATGAAGGTTTGGAATGCTATGGAGTATTTACTTAGCAGTCTAGCAATGCCTTTTTTTTTTTGAAAGAGATTTAATCATGTTAAAATCTCCTCCCATGACCCAAGGAATTTCTTCATGTCTGCTTCTAAGATTAACCGGGGATTCAAGAAACCTGATTTTCTCATCTATTCTTTGAGGCCCATAAACGTTAGTGACCAGGAAGGTATCTGACACCCCTATTGGTTGAAAAATTACTGATAAGTAATTTCTAGATGCCTCCGCATCTGTTATGCTAACTTTTTGTGGGTCCCATAGAGTTAGGATGCCCCCCGCTGTGTTCTCTGGTTTAACTTCTAGAAACTCAAATCTGTTAAGCCATTTACTGTGGATCTGTTTTAATTTCTGAATAGAGCATTTTGTTTCCTGAAGGAAGATTATGTCGGACCTTGCTAGTTTCATTCTGTTACTTAGCATTCTTTGTTTTCTTTTACTACCTAGACCTTTGATGTTCCAAGATATGAACTTCATAATCAAATATTTGTAAAGGAGTAACTAGATAGGTATTTCATCTTACCCGAATCTATCATTAGCTTTCCACACTCCATTAGGAGCTCGTTTTGCTTTTTTCTGCCCCTCTTCTTTCCTGGACTTCTAGTCGCTAATCCTGGAGTTGATTTCATAGTTTTCACACCTCTGTGCTATTGCTTGTCAATGTTTTTACCTTTATCCAACCCTCTTTCTTGAGCTTTCCATAAAAACCACTGTTGTATTATGTTGCATTCTTCTTGAGGCGGTGAGTCTATTCCTCCCTTCGTTCCCTGCATCAAGAATCCTTCTAGATCCAGGTTCTCCTTGTCAAGTATTTCGAGTAGTTCTTGATCTTCCAGATCTATTTCACTTTGGGTCATTTCCTGGTCCATCTCCATTTCTGTTTCACTCATCATCGTCTCTTTTTGATAACCAGTATCCTAAGAATGTTTGTTGTCTTCTTCCTTCTCTTTTTCATTAGGACCTTCCTCTTAAGATTGGTTTTCTCTCGTGATTTCTTCATTCTCTTCCAACACTTGAAACTTGTTCTGACTGATCTTCTGTACCTCATTGTGTTGTTGCTTTGGCCCCTTTTTCCCCACTTTTCCTTTACTTTCCACTTTTTGAAAGCTTTCAGTCTCCTTCATTGTATTAGGTTTCCCTTTATTCTCTGCTTTACCAAGAGAGCAGTCTCTGAACAAATGTCCATGCTCATGGCATCTACGACATCTGAATGGGATATTCTCGTAGTACATAGCTTGCACCCATTCTTCATAAAAAACTTCCAAGATTACTTCCTCTAGAAGAGCTCCTGATAGATCCATTTCCACACATATCCTTGCAAAGGAGGTATATTTTCCCCTTCTAGTGGCTTCAGAAGTTTTGATAAAATGTCCTAGTTTATTGCCAATGGTAGCTAGTGATTTTGTTTGCCAATAATCCAGAGGTAGAGAATAGAGCCTTACCCAAATAGGGATCGAAGTGAAGGTTTCCCGCTCTGGGACAAAGTTCATATTCTAAGGCCTCATATAGAGACTGGTTGCTGAATAAAAGTAGGGTCCTCCTTTGAATATTCTGTCTTTGTGTTCAATGTTTGAGAATACCACTGTGAAGAATCCATTTGACCCAAGATGTAGGTCAATTCTTCCTTTGGTTTTCCAGTGATACTTGATCCACATCTGTAAAGATTTTTCAGTGGGCCAGAGTCCCATGAATTTACAGATAATGGCATTGGTCCCCATGTGTTCCCTGTGCGCCTGTAGAGTAGGATCATTTAATATTATTCTAGGAGTGATTTTTGCTTTTGGTTTGCAGTGTCCCTTTTGTTTTTTGTCTCTTGCACACTGACTTTTGTCTTCTTCCTCTTTGTCCTTTGTGCTACTATTTTCCATGGTCTTGTTCCGTTAGTTTCCTTTTCCTTATCTCTGTTCCCGCCATCCGCAAAAATTTTGCTGTTGATGATTGGTGTCTTGCCTCTGCCAGTTGTTGCGTCTTTGTAGGAGGGAATCGAGCTCCCTCCTCTTGAGCCCTCCATTAGAAATGATTATCTGCACCTTTCTGAAACCCTGGCTAATCGCTTCGGCTCCCCTTCATCCCCTATCACACCAACTACTTGTTTGTATTATCACTATGATATTAATTTTATAAAAAGATTTCATTCCTCTCCATTTGGGAATTTTTTGTATTGAGTTATACTGTACATTATATGGTAATTTCATGTGTATTTTCCAGCAAGATAAAGAATGTTTCTACATGATTTCTTTGTTATCCTTAAGCTCTTTGGAAACTAGAATACTCTTTTTTATTTGTTTCCATTCTTTACAAATGTTACCCAATTATGACAATGTTATTCGGTTGGTAGAAATGAATATAGTAAATGTATAATAAGTGCATCTACATAATCTATTGATGCTTTTGTCACTTATTCCCATGCCTCTACTCCTACCTATGCTACTATTGGTTTTCAACCCACAAGGTATGATTCTTCTAGTACTATAGTGCTTGACTTTTCTTCTAGTTATAAATATGGGAATGGAACATATGGATTAAGTAACATAGGAAAAGGCATATGAAGCAGTTGGTTCCGTAGTTCCAAGATAAACTTCAACTAATGTATAATAACTTGTTGAAACACAATGCATGTTTTGTCATTATTTTTCTATACATCATGAGATTTATTCATACCATGATTAAGTTACACACGCACACACACATATATATATAGCTCATATACAGATTACAACTACCCATATATAGTCTAGGTGGCTTAGTCAGGGCCTTTGAGGGACCTTCCTCCCCTTCCTATGACTTATTTATTTAAGAACCTGAGACTGTTACCTCGTTAAGAGTAAGGGTGCTTAACCTTTCCACCCCCTTATTGAAACTAGCCTAGGTAATTTCTTTTTTACATTTATTCTATGCTTGCATATATAGTCCTACGGGTGTGTATGTATGCTTAGAGTGCTCTCTTGAGCCACGTCACCTTTTATAAGATTTAATTATAATGAGTAGAACTCAAACTAAGAACCAGATTATAAACACCATGCTCTATTACTCTATTGTATCAAGAGTCTGTATCTGTGAAAATACACTTTCAAGATTTTTTGTAAAAGTCTACCTTATGCACACTATAGTCTCTAGTTTCATTGATAAAGCTTTACCCATCACAATTTAGCGTTGTACAATCTAGGATTCACTAATAGAAAATTCTCCACTTCAAGTCTTAGATATATTCTCGTATATTCTTCTCTTCTTG
>APFE030491722.1:21771-62878 GCA_000404065.3 Pinus taeda | reverse complement strand
CACTCCCTAGAAAAGTGAGTAACTTGATGAACATGTGGTGGAAATTTTAGTGTAACATTTAGAAGAATATGTCAAATAATGTCATACTCAAATTCTTATCTTCATTTAGGTTGGTGCTTTCCAGCCTTAGGGGGGAGTCTGTAGAGTTGCGTGCATTGCCTTCCCTGTAGATTTGGAAAATAGACACAAAAAATAAAAAATTCCTTTCATATAAAATCAAGTTGTTATAGTGAGGTACAAAATATATTTTGTAAATATTGGTGCAGTTCCCTTCAACGTTAGCTTTAAATGACGAAAGAAAATTCAGAATAAAAATATTTTAAAATACTTTTATTACCAAAATAAATGCCTATGAACTTCTCAAACATTGCATTTAAATCATCAAAATACCAACGAACTCTAAGGTATATATAACAACATCACTAAGATTTATTCTGCATAAATCAAAATCCTTTGATTGCGTCAAAGAAATAGTTATAAACATAGTGTAATGATGTTTCCTACATAAGAATATAGAAGCTAGAAGATAGAGAGAGAAAGTGGGAGATAGAGTGGGCTATTATTAAAGAATATCCAAGTAAAGAAGGAACAAATAATTCCCTCCCCCAAGTAAATCTACTTCAAGTAACTGACCCTTTACAAAACAGTTAAAAAAAAATCGGCCAATTAAAATAATTTTATGTGAAACAAAGAAAGAAACCCAATATGGGATTGTAGTTGTTACAAACTTCAAATTTAGGAAGCCAAAAATTTTCAACTATAAAATCGTATCATTCATCTTGTGACTAACTGAGTTGGTATGATAAAATAATGCCCACAATCAAATCATATAGGGAAAGCACCTTTGTAGAAATTAGTATGAGGATCATGCCCACAAAAAGCTTAGGCTACTAGGCATTTTCTCTGTAATCAAAAGGAAAAGTAGCCATAAGTAAGAGAACATATAATAGATTTAATTTTAATGATTATCAATTCTCATCACCTATTGTATCTCAATATTAGGTAGACATGCACAAGAGAAATGATAATTTGTTTCTAGCATCACATATACATTCAAATTGTGGAAATAAAAAAAATAATTATAATGAAAATTTGGACAAAAATTCATCATGTGTTTGTGTTATTAATTTTAAAGATAAAAAATTTTAAACACGCTCAATAAATCACTCTCCTTATTAGGAGATAAATAATTAAGATTTTGAAGCGTCATGAGGAATTCCCAAGAGCAAGCCAACCACCAAACAATCTAGACAAAGGCTTCCCCAGACCAAGCCAACCACCAAACAAGCTAGACAAAGACTTCCCAAGACCAAGCCAACCACCAAACAATTTTCCTTGAACAAAAACATGATTTCCAACGAGTCAACAAGGTTGACCTTACTAAGAATGTAACTTTTCTAAATTTCGTCTTCATCAATTAGGCATACAACTTCGGCTTCAAAAAACTCAAACCTATTGTAACCCAATAATCATAGAAACTCACACGAGTAGGCCAATAATAGTAGGAGATCAGAATTCTTTTGTTGAGTTTATTCTTTTCTTTGATAAGGTGATTTCTTGTCTTCTATCCTCCTCACACTACTTTTTTTTATTGTAGATCAAATTCCAAGATGTGTGTGACTAGAGGAGTTCAAATTACCTTATTTATAGTCTTCCCAAGGGCTAGAGTGGGCCTATTTAGGAAAAATTTATCATGGATGGGAGACTTGGTCATGGGGTCTTTCTAGACTTTTATAAACATCAAAATAATATTTTATTTCCTGATACAAGAGCCCAATCAGGTATATTACATCATGACATAAAATTTTACTCAAGACAAAAACCCTATAGCACTCAATGGGTGCTTAGAATTAGAAACCAAAAACTTTGAGCATGAAACCCATGCTTTAATAAATAAATTCTCTTTTACAATAATTCTCTTTTTCTTTTGATAAGTACATAAGAGATAAATCATGTTATGAGCCAAATACAATTATGAAGACCAATACTAGTTACAAATTCAATAGGAACTTTGCATGTTACAGACCTTCAATGTCTTCTAGGGCATATTGCTCCTCAACTAAACTCATCTCTCCTTCTTTTGTACTTCAAATTTCTTCTTATCCACACACTTACTCTAAAATGAAGTGCATGTGTGCTTCCTCTCAAAGGAGGTTGAATGTCTAATTTATATAGCCTTCCAAGAGCTCTTTAAGCCCAATGTGAGGCCAACTTCTGTTAGCTAGCTGATCTGTTCTTGGGAGTACTATAAACATTTTTCCAAAATATAAAGTGATTTTATTTCTTTGATACAAGTTTCCAAATGGGTATTTAAGTAATGACAAAGAAATTTTGACTCAAGACAATCCTATAGGCACGCAATGTATGTTTGAAATATGGGCCAAATACTCAAGCATGAAACCCATGCTTTATAAAAAATTATTTTTACAATTTTCTTTCTTCTTTTTATAAATATATATTAATTACATCATGACATGAGACAAATGAAAATTATGAAGATAAAAAATAGTTGCATTTCCCAATAGATAGGAGCATTTTGATTTGACTAAGCCATAGTATGTTTCCATTTTGAGTTTCTCTCCTAGTTTGGGACAAAGTTTCATTTGATACACAATGATAGAAAGAGAACTATGGTTCATGATATATCTTCCATGATGAGATTGTCCAGTCCTCTAGGTGTAGTGAAACAAATCCGGGGCAAAAAAGCACGATCTCTTAAAGATGATGGCTCTTCTAGGCTTTTGTGCTCACCAAGGAAACGTACAACACCTCCTGCAAATTTGGACTTGAGGAAACCCTAGAAACCCTAGGGTATTTTCCTGTGTGAAGATTAGAAGATAAATTACAAACTTTTGAAAACTTGATGTGTCTCTTAATAGGTCGAAGATCCATCTTTATATAGCCTTTCCAAGAGGCTTTGTTAGGCCTCTCTAGGCTGATTTTTCCTTGTCAAGTTGACATGGCCTTAGGAGCCTTATAGACATTTATAATTTCAAAATATTTTTTCTTTCCTTGATACAAATTCCCGAAAAGGTATTTTACAATATGACAAGGACTTTTGACTCATGGTGAACCCTAGGAGCATTCAATGGATGGTTGACCTAATGACAAAGTAACTTGAGCATGAAACCCATGATTTACAAAAATCAATTTATTTCTTCTTTTGATAGACACATAAGAATTACCTCATGACATGAGTCAAATGACAACTATGAATATTGAAACTAGTTACATTCGTCAACATATCGAAGTATGTGGGCAATTTTTTGTAATGGAAGATTAAATGTTGTCAGATTATGTTGAGTTATCAAGTTATCGAGTGCGTTCATTGGTTAGGATAAATAGGTTCTTAATTTCTCAAGTTTTTAAATAGTACTTGAATATTTTAAATGCAAATAACTTCTTTGTAACTTACTTATACTATTATAATGTTCTTGTGGTTCTATCAAGACATTTCTCAACATCCCTTATGACACTTGCTAACAATTTCTCTCGTTTGATGAAATGTTACAGGACATTCAACCAAATAGGTATTTGTCAAATCTATCTTCATTGAGTGACATAAGTTTAGGTAGGATAAAATAAATTGACCAAACATTGGCTACGTCGTCTAGCAGGTGAAGATCAACTAGAGGTGAAAAGATTAGAAGAGAATTCTATAGATGCATGGAATTTTTTCTCACTAAAGGGGCATCATGTTCTTATGATAATGAGAGCGTAGATGACATTGAGGTGCCCTTGAGGTAAAAACATCTAGTGAAACAATGGGTACCGAAGGATCTTCCTGAAATAAACATTGATTTTTCAGTCAATGAAAGGATATACCACATTGCCCCATTGTCATTACATGGTTTGGATCTATTTTCCATGGATGGCATAAACGGTATGTTGTAACAACCATGCTAAAAAAATTCCATGTAATAAAGTTGATAAAGAAAAATTAATAACCAAGGTCATGGGACATGTATTCTAAGCTGAGTGTTGGGAAAAACATCATAGTGTGGGTGTTCATTTGGTTCTTGGGGCTAAGGGAAATTGGCAAAGGTAATGAGAAAGGATTTGGAAAGGCAAAATGGCATTAATTGACATTTTATTTATGAAAATAATGGAAATTAGGAGAAAAGGAAGGTGAAAGGTCATAGGTTTCATGTGAGGAGGAAAATGATGGAAAATTGAAGAAAATAGAGGCCTCATAAATAAAAAGGATTTTGAGGATCAGTTGGTACCTTTTTGTCAGTTCAGTTTTAGAGCTCTCTCTATTCTCTCTCTCTCTCACTCTTGTAATCTTAGAGAATTCTTGGAGCACTCTAGTAATGGATCAAGGAAAGTAAAAGAAGGACCAAGAAGGTAAAGATCAATCAAGGAAGAGCAACATCTAGCAACTACAACAATATTATTTACAAGTATCGATTTACATGTGTGATTTCCTTGCTATATTTGGCATGCATGCTATATGAATGTGTGCATTTGGTTCTCTTGTTGTCATTGGCATGGGTTTTACCAGGTGTAAAAATGTTCCTTAGCCTTGCTTTTCCATTTCTGGATAGCCATGGTGTGATGGGTTCTCTTATATTTGGTTGAGCTGTATTTTGAGATGGTTTCAAAACTAAGTGAGGTGGTCTCTGAAAGAATGAACACAGGGCCTAGAAATCCCTAGACAGGAAAAGGTGGTAATACGGTAAAGCAATATTTTGTGTGCCTTGGTGGGCCTAGGGATCCTTGACTGGTGAATGGCATGATATACTGTAAACCCTAGAGGTGTGTCCCCTTGATTAGGCATAAGAATCCTTGACCGGTGAATGGCGGGATATATAATAAAGCCTGGAGGGTAGAGTATTGATTAGGCCTAGAAATCCTCGACTATTGTATGGAGAGATATATGGTAAAGCCTAGGGACTAGGATACAAGAAAATTCCTCATGGTGTAGGTGGAGAAATCTGCTGGCATCCATGCTTGTTTAGAGCTTACTGATCTAGTGGGGATTGTGATAAAGCCTAAGTAAACTTGGTTTGATTTGGTTTTGATTCCCACGTTCATGCTTGGAATATGGCACGGGGATGATTAACTGAAATGAAGATTTGGTTAAGCCAATCTATGGTCGAGTGGTTCGTGGAAGTACCATACCTAGTTGGATTTTGAATTCAATAATAAGAGCTCCTTCTCCTTGGTATTTCAAGTGTAAATATACTGGTTCATATGTGATTCTTATGGCTGTTATATCCTTGTTATTTCTATTGGTTATATGCTGGTAATGAGTATGTTTTATGTCAGATTTAACGCATGGCTCTTGTCATGTTTTGACTTGCAAATGAATGTATAATGAATATATGACCTAAAAAATGATAATGCATCTATTGTGGTATGAGAACAATGCTTCTTTACGAATCTCGGATAAGTATGAGACCCATATTCTTAGATCTATTGTTATGAACTATAGATTACATATTTGTGACATGTTTGATGAAATTCCTCTCATGGCTTGTAGGGGTTTGGTCAATTAATTACTCAAATGTTTGCATTAGTACATTTGTTCCAATGTCATTTATCATTTTTGAAAGTTTCATGATGTTCTGAGTAGTGGCTTGAGCCCTTCCCTTCAAAAAGTGGCACAAATCCTAGGGTCACTAGCTCAAGATTGGCCGAAAAATTTCACAATCACTGGCATGCCTTACTGTGGGAGTGTCTGAAAGGCCTCAGTCACATGCATGGCTTTCCATGGGAGTGGCTGAGGGTCCATATTAGTGAAATGTCAAGTTTTCTCACGGGTTGATCACCTAGAGGGTTGGTTGGCTCCTGAAGGTTCTTTAGCATGTGTGAAAGGTTAGGATGGTTTCTTTTTATAGTTCCACTTCCTTAACTATACATGGGAAGTTGAATCATATAGTAGTAGCATTTTGTAACATGTTTACCCCAACAGACCGATTAACTTTGGTAAATGTGGAAGCAGGGTGTTACAGAGTGGTATTAGAGCATGGTTCACCCCTTGGACAGGATGGGTGATGTGTTGGTCACACATTCATGTCAGTTGCATATATGCATTCTTCATGCTTGTGGTCTATGTTCTTGTTGTGTATGCATGGTGTTAGTCATGGTTGAAGTGGTGTCACCATGTGAAAGTGGATGGTGTGTTGTTGGATGTGGTCATCATGAGTGTGTGTCGGTTATGCATTGGTTATGCATGTTAGTGCTTATATATTGTTATGCATACGTTTATATGGTTGTAGTTGTCATGCATGAGGTCATGGTATGTGGTCAATATGATTAGACATTTATAACTAGATAGTGGTTAAAATGATGTTATATGTTAATGTGATTATGATTATGCATGTATCATGGTAATTTGGTTGATCTTGCAAATGAGATATCCTCCCATGAACTATACTGAGGTATGTTGATTATGTTATGTTTTGGTTTTAGCTGACATGATGTACTTGCAAGAAAGACATAAAAGATGACTAGCAAGATGGTAGAATACAATTTTCAAGACTCTCCCTATGGATCAGATGAGTAGCGTGGTGTTGGGAATTATTCTGACTTGGCAGACACATTGAGAATCGTTAAGGAAGAAATAAGGATTTGTAAGATACGTAATGATAGGATCATGCAAGCACACGAGAAACAAGCAGAAGCCAATGTAGTAATCCTTCAGAGTTTTTCAGAATCACAAAGATAGGGACCACTTCAGATCAGCCACGGGCAGGAGGATAGGACTAATGGGGCATATGTTAATAGATTTCATGGTGGCCGAGGTTAGATAGGGATGACATGATCTGAGGTTATATGCTCTTGGATACTTAGGATAGGAGAGGTGATGGACATAGGTTCTATTCTATTTCTAGTTCTGATCAAAACTATGATCGTCATCGTTATCATCCTTATAGGAGGAGTGACAAGGGATATTTTACAGATGAGTTCAAGAAAGAAAATCCACCTATCTTTAATGGATATTTGAAGAAGCCAAAAGTTGCAGAAGCATGGCTACTTGGGATGAAGAAGTTATTTGAGTTGCATGAATACATAGAGAATATGAAGGCCATAATAGCTATCTTCAACCTTAAAGGGAAAGCAAACATCTGGTGGGAAGATGTGAAGAGGGTTAGAGATATTGGGACATAAGACTTGAGTTGGCATGAATTCAAGAGACTTTTAAGGAAGAAGTACTTGTTAGAGAGGTACTACGACAACAAAGCCAATGAATTATATGAGCTAAAAATGGGATCGATGACAGATGAGGAGTACATGACTAAGTTCTTGGAGATATTGAGGTATGTATCATATCTTAAAGATGAGAAGGATAAATTTCAAAGATTTATTAGTGGATTTCCATTAGAATTTAGATATTGGACTGAGTATGATGAGCCTCGGTCGCTTGAGGAAGTTATTGAGAAATTGAAGCATTGTTATGAGTAGTCAAAGTGCAAGAGAAAATATCAGCGAGGATGGAAAGAGAAAGACAAAGCTAAAGATAAATGGAAACCGAAAATAACAAGGCCTTAGGATGTAGGTGAGAAGGAAAATGTTGCACCTTACAAGAAGTTTAATTGGTCACAACATGGAGGGCAACAGAAGAAAGGTGATGTTATAAGACAATTGCAGTGTTGGACATGTTGTAAGGAGAATATTAAGAGGGATTGTACACAAAATCAAGGTGGTAGGTCTCATATTTACAGTGCACAAGAAGCATAGACAATTGGGGATGTTGGGAAGAGAATTTCACAAATTTATGTAGTGTTGGATAACAAGCATGTAAATCATTTGGAACTTGTTATCGAGATGGAGGATAAAATTTGTGATCAAGTTATTTCCATTTTGATTGAACTTGGATCTAATTATAGTTATATTAGTCGTAACTTTGTGGATAGGTGTGGTTTGAATAAAGAAGTGCGCTCATAATCCTGGTTAATGTAGTTGGCTACATGTACAAAGAAGAGAGTGTATCACTGGGTATGAGCTTTTGCATTCGAGTTGAGTGGTATGCCCTGCTCAACACATTTGAATGTATTTCTGTTGGGATCATATATTATGCTTTTGGGTATGGATTGGTTGTATCTTCATAGGACAAAAGTGGATTGTTATGACAAGGCCATTGAGTGTTTGGATGAGAATGAAGAACAAAGGATCTTGTAGGGTAAGAAGAAGGAACCATTAGTTATAATAGTGGCAAATATGTAGGCAAATCACAATCGTAGAAAAGGGTGTGTGTTATTTGCAGTGCATATTTCTAGTGATAAAGGTAAGGATGTTGAGGATGCAGAGGTATTGAGTAGGTAACCGTTCTTGCAATAGTTTCAAGATGTGTTTCCAACATATATTTTAGAGTTGTCACCTCACAAAGAAGTAGGCTTTTCCATTGAGTTGGTACCAGGGGAAACACCAGCATCGAAGGCACCATACATGATGGACACACCATAGTTAGTAGAGTTGAAGTTACAATTGAAGGAAATTCTTGACAAGGGATACATTAGACAGTGTATCATCTTGGGGTTCATCAATGTTGTTTTTAAAGAAGAAGGATGGTACTCTTAGGTTATGCATTGATTACAGGTAGTTGAACAAGGTGATAATCAAGAACATGTATTCATTGCTAAGGATTGATTACTTGTTTTATCACTTGAAGGGAGCAACAATGTTCTCAAATATCAATTTGATATGCATATATCATCAGGTAAGCATCAAGGAAGAGGACATTTACAAGACAACTTTCAAGACCATGTATGGAAATTATGAGTTTGTTGTAGTTCCATTTGGTTTGAATAATTATCCATCTACATTTATGTGCTTGACGAATAGTGTATTGCATCCTTATCTGGACAAGTTTGTTATTATATTCATTGATGACATCTTGATATATTCTAAAAATGATGAAGATCATGTCGAACACTTAGAAATAATGTTGAGATTTCCGAGAGAGCATCACTTGTATGCCAAGCTTAGAAAATGTAGTTTCTTTCCAACATAGGTACATTACTTAGGACATTTTGTTTACAAGGAAGGCATAGCAGTGGATCCAGAGAATATAAGACTATCATGGAATGGGAAGCTCCTAGAAATTTGGATGAGGTAAGTTCATTTATGGGGCTAGCAGGTTTTTATGGGAGGTTTATAGGAACTTCTCTCACATTGAATATCCTATTATGTCACTACAAAGGAAAGGTAAGAAATTTGAATGGACCAAGTAATGTGCAACCAATTTTGAGAAGTTGAAACAACTATTAGCAAATGCTGCAATTTTAAAGATTGTGAATTATGGCAAAGAGTTTGTGGTGTGCACAAATGCTTGCAATAAAGGACTTCATGGATTTCTTATGCAAGAAGGAAAAGTGGTATGATATGAATCAGGGAAACTAAATGAGCACGAGAAAAATTATCTGACACATCATCTTGAGTTGGCAACGATCATTCATGCATTGAATATGTAGAGAAACTATCTTCTTAATAGGAGGTTTCTATTGGTGAGCGATCACAATGGATTGAGATACTTATTTGACCAATTGCAGCTGAATGCCAGGAAAGCTAGATGGTTGGCCATGATCAGTGAGTTTGACTTTGAGATCGGGTACATCAAGGGTAAGGAGAATAGGGTTGCAGATGATCTTAATAGGAGAGTAGAGGTGAATCACATAGAAACTATGATTTTTTATGGGATATACTTACAAGATCATATATTATAGGTAGGACAACAAGATGGCAAGTACATGGAACTTATGCATAGGTTACAACACGGTACAAGTGAACAGGATGTAGACTATCGTCTTACAATAGATGGTTTGGTCAAATTTAGGGATAGGATATATGTTCTAAATGACAGTGACCTCAAGACTATTATCTTGTGAGAGTTTCATGAAAAACCATGTTTAGGTTGCCTAAGATAGCAAAAGACATTGAAAATGGTGAAGAAGTTTTATCACTGGTTGAATTTGAAGAAGGAAGTCACAGAGTTTGTGGCTAGATGTTTGGACTGTTAGCAGGTGAAGGCAGAGTGTAAGCATTAAAGTGGACTACTACAACTGATTTTGATTCCAAAGTGGAAGTGGGAGTTCATTCCATGGATTCCATCATAAGTTTTCTGAGGACATTGAGACAACATGATTCCATCATGGTTGTGGTAGACATGTTGACTAAGGTAGTGAATCTCATTCCAGTGAAGTATTCTTATTCAACTCGTGATGTGGCACATGTATTCATCATAGATGTAGTGAGGTTGCATGTTGTTTCAATAAATATTTTGTCAGTCATGGATGCTAAGTTTACTTGAAAGTTTTGGAAGGAAATATTTGCAGGTTTGGGGACAAAGTTGGCCTTTAGCATAGCTTATCATCTGTAGACAGATGGACAGACAAAGAGAGTCAACAAGATATTGGAGGACATGTTGAGGATGTATGTGATGCATCAACATAGGAGATGGGAGGAGTGCCTTTCATTGGTTGAGTTTTCTTATAACAATGGGTATTAAGAGTCATTGAGGATCAGTTCCTTTGAAGAATTATATAGGTGCAGTTGTATACTCCCATCAGTTGGTGTGATCCAGTGAACAGGGTATTGATAGGAACATACATGTTGGTAGAGATGGAGCAAGAAATGTAGGTTATCAAGAAGAATCTAAAATAACCACAGGATAGACATAATATTTATGCATATCAAAACAAGTTTTTTAAGCAGTTTTAGGTTTGGGAACAGGTGTACTTGCACATCAAGCCCAAGAATATCTCCTTGAGAATTGGATCATGTTCCAAGGTGTCACCTCGATTTTGTGGAACTTTCAAGATTCTTGAAAGGATTAGACTAGTAGCCTATTGACTTGCACTATCTCCAACAGTGAACGTCGATGATATTTTCCATGTGTCATTGCTTAAGAAGTATGTTAAATATGTTGATCATGTGATTGAATGATTTGTATTGTAGGTGGAGCTAGATGGAGAATTCCAGCTTGAACCTCAGTGTATATTGCAGAAAGATATTCTCATGCTCTGGAACCATGCAATCAAGCAAGTTAAAGTGTAGTAGAAGCCCTTTGGGCCCAATGAAGATACATGGGAAATGGTAGATTAGATGTATGCTATGTATCCTTCCCTATTCACTGGTTGAGTGAATTCTTTTGGTATATGTTGTGGTGTGATTTTTATTTGTATATGTACATCTCTCTCTCTCTCTCTCTCTCTCCTCTCTCTCTCTCCCTATATATTATATATATATATATATATATATATATAAATACCACCATGTGTTTTGTTATAAATCTCTAATAAAAGGTATGGGGGTCATCATGTTATGGTTGTTATGTGTCATGTTGGTTTGCTTATCAGTAGGTTGATTATTGTAGATACTTCATCAAGCTAAGTTATAATATCCATGGGAAATATGTTTTTCTTTTCAGTAGTCTTGTTGGTTGTAGGTGTCATTAAACACCAAGGATGGTGTTCCCCCAATGGGGAGGGTTTTGTAACAACCCTGGTAAAAAAATTCCATGTAATAAAGTTAATAAAGGAAAAATAATAACCAAGGTCATGGGACACATATTCCAAGTTGAGTGTTGGGAAAACAATCTTAGTGCGGGTGTTCATTTGGTTTATTATGGCTAAGGGAAATTGGAAAAGGCAATGAAAAAGGCTTTGGAATTGCAAAATGGCATTAATTGGCTTTTCATTTATGAAAATAATGGAAATGAGGAGAAAAGGAACGTGAAAGGTCACAAGCTTCATGTGAGGAGGAAAATGAAGGAAAATAATGGAAAATCAAAGAAAATAGAAGCCTCATTAATAAAAAGGCTTATGAGTATCATTTGGTAACTTTTGTCAGTTCAATTTTTGAGCTATCTCTATTCTCTCCCTCACACTCTTGGAAACTTAGAGCATTCTTGGAGCACTCTAGCATTGGATCAAGGAAAGAAAAGGAAGTACCATGAAGGAAATATCAAGCAAGGAAGAGAAACATCTAGCAGCTACAATGGGATTATTTGTAGGTATTGATTTGCATGCGTGATTTCCTTACTATATTTGGCATGCACGGTATATGGATGTGCGTATTTGGTTCTCTTGCTGTCATTGGCATGGGTTTTTCCAGGTGTGACAAAGGTTCTTCAACCTTACCTTGTCAGATGGTTTCAAAACTAAGTGAGGTGGTCTCTGAAGGAAAGAACACAAGGCCTAGGAATCCCTGAACCAGAGAAGGTGGGAATGTGGTAAAGTCATATTTTTTGTCCCTTGGTGGGCCTAGGAATCCTCAACCAGTGAATGGAAGGATATATAGTAAATCCTATAGGTGTGTTCCCTCGATCAGGCCTAGGAATCCTTGACCGGTGAATGACGGGATATACAGTAAATCCTGGAGGGTGGAGTCTTGATTATGCCTAGGAATCCTCGACCATTGTATGGAGGGATATATGGTAAAGCCTAGAGACTAGGAGACAGGAAAATTCTTGATGGTGTAGGTGGAGAAATCTAGTGGCATCCATACTTGTTTAGGTTCTAGTTATCTAGTGGGGATTGTGGTAAAGCCTAAGGAAACCTGGTTTGGTTTGGTTTTGAGTCCCACATTCATGCTTGGAATATGACACGACAGTGATTGGATGAAAGAAAGATTTGTTTCATCCAATCTATGGTCTAGTAGTTTGTGGAAGTCCCATACCTGATAGGTGTTTGAAGTCATTAATATGAGATCCTTCTCCTTGATATTTCATGTGTAAATATACTAGTTCCTATGTGATTATTATGGTTATTATATCCTTGTTATTTCTATTGGTTATATGCTGGTTATGAGTATGTTTTATAAAAAACTTGATGTATAGATCTCTTCATGTTTTGACTTGCAAATGAATGTACAAGGAATATATTACCTAATAGATGATAATGTAACTATTGTGGTATGGTAACAATGCTTCTTTATGAATCTCAAATAAGTATGAGACCCTAATGCTTCTATATGATGTTATGACCTATAGACTACATATTTTGACATGCTTGGAGAAGTTCCTATCATGGCTAGTAGGGATCCGGTCAAGTCCTTACTCAATTGTTTGCATTAGTACCTTTGTTTCAGTTTCATTTTTCATTTTTGAAAGTTTCATGAAGTTCTAGGAAGTGGCCTAAGCCCAGGCCTTAAAAACGTGGCATTGAATATGGAGCCGCTGGCTCAAAACTGGCTAAAAAAGTCCACAGTCCCTGGGATGCCTTGCTATGGGAGAATCTAGAAGGACTTAGTCACATGCATGGCTTATCATGGGAGTGAATGAGGGTCCAAATCTGTGAAATGTTAAGTTTTCTCAGGGTTTGGTCACCTGGAAGGGTTGGTTGATTCCTGAAGGTTTTGTAGCATGTGTGGAAGGTCAAGATGGTTTTTTTTTATTGATTCCACTTCCTTAACTGTACATGGGAATTTGAATCACATTATAGAAGCCTCTCATCACATGTTCCCCCCAATGGATTGGTTAACTTGGGTAAATGTGGGAGGAGGGCATTACATATGTTACAAAGGATTAACTGAATTGATGGAGTATGTCAAATCCTATTACAACTACAATGATTAAGTACGACTAGTCCAATATACCAAAATTATGTGAAGACATGGAGTGGATGAAAATTATATAAAACTAAAATACAATGATGGAAATAAATTCACAATTATGTATATTTATGAAAGGCCAAAAGGAACAAGGAATATTGCAGGGTTTATAAATAGTACACAACCCACCACCACAAATAAGAAAACCAATTGCATGTTCGAGGGACGTGAAGGAAACTGTTTATTCATATGTTCCTTTAAATCAATAGCGGAAATGGAAGAGTTTCTCATTTATTATAATTTGAATAGAATAAATACAAATATCTCTATTATGGGGGTGGTATGTATTCAATTTTACCCAACTTGTAAGCAATGTCTATTGTATGTTATGATTGTCATTTACTACAATATATTGGTATACATCCTGTAAGTTGAGGAAACATTTTTATACGTCATGTTTAAAATATTGTGTTAGGTTGATCAATGTCAAAGGGCACCAACCTCATAGTAGGTAAACATCAATGTAGTTGTATGTAAAATAATATAACCATGAGATATATATACAAGTAGCATTTTATCTATTATACAATAAGTCAAATTCATATTTTTAGGCATCATATAACTAAATGAAAGATTCACTTTTCATATGACCAACTTGAGTAAATAAATTCCTTCATCCTTTTCAAAGTATTGTTTCTATACAATATGGAATGTATATTGATCTTGTCATAATGCCTCTTGTAAGAGCCTTCCAAGATGATTTTTTTTTTTTTATAAATCTATAACCTTCTATATTGGTCATGATATAATGTGAAGTTTTTTGAGTTAGTAACCAAAGAACCCACAATAATACCCATATTCTGTCAACGTTTCAAATCCCATTAGGGATCCATCATCAGGACTATTTTCAAATGTTGATATTAGAAGAGCTAAATTGTGAGATTTAAATAGTTATGAGGTGAGTTATTATGATTTAAGGAGAAATGAAGGTCAGCTGCTGAATAATTAATATTATCCAAATATTTAGGTTTTTATTTTATTTTTAACTAATATATTTTTAATTTTTTGATGATAAATTAATAGTAATAATACATAGTCTCATAATAATTAATAATTTTAATTATATATAATTTAATAATAAAATAATAAGTATACAATTGTTATAAATTGCACTATTAATTCATATATTTATTTAAAAATAATAATATTAATAATAATTATAAAGTTTATATTAACAATAATAATAATAATAATAATAAGTTTTTATAAAATTGAAATAAAATTTTTGAATTTAAATAGATTATTTAGGGTTAAATGGATTTATCTTAATTTTTATGAATTAATAATATACTAATAGTTATAAAAATAATAATAAGTGATAATTTATAATAATTTAAAAATATTGATAAGTAATAATTATAATGATAACAATTAATACTTAAATATATAAAATATATAAAATTTACTTAATTTTTATTAATAGTATTATAAATAATAAAAAAAGTAATTCTTGATATGGATTAATAATAATGCTGATATTTAATAGTCATAATTTAATAATCAATATTAGTAGTACGTAATATAAATTTCCACAAATATTATTAAAAATTTAATAGATTAATAATTATTATATTTAATATTAATTATTAATGCTTTGAGATTGATTATTAGGAGTAACAGTAGAAATGAAAGTAATAAAACTAGATTTTGCTAATTTTACCTAAGAGGAAAGGGAAGGGAGATAGTTACCTATGGAGAGCTAAACCTAGGATGTATTGGAGGTCTTAATTTCTCTGATTAAGGGAAACCGGCTACTGCTGATCTCGATGCCATTGTCCCTATTGAGATTATATGGATGTTTCAGAATCTCAAGAGCCTTTCTAATCTTTCACCTATGATGGTGTTCTTCTCTTGCGACAATTGAGGCATTTTTCACATAGAGATGGTGCTTAGTTTTGGAGGAATGCTCTGCCAGGGCCGAAGTACGAGACCTATCATTCCTAATATCTGCTACATGTTCTTTTAGTCTTGTTTGCAAGGAACGACCTATTTCACTGATGTAACTTTTCCCACATGAACAATCTATTTTATAAACTCCTTTAAGTTGATGTCTATCAATATTATCTTTGATAGACCTCATACTTTGTTTAATTGTTCTGGGAGCTGAGAACTGATTGATTATGTCTTTCCTTCTCAGGATTCTTGCAATCTTGTCTGTCACCCCTTGAATATAAGGTAGAGATACCTTCCCACATTAAGGTTGGTCTTGAGCTTTTGGCTCCAGAGATACCACCCTTCCTTCAGCCCTTTCTATAGCCATTCTAATTTATTTTTCTTTGTAGCCTATACTTTTAAATACTAATACTAAGTGCTTCTTTTCTTCGTCTAAATGTTCAGAATCAGAGATTCTAAAAGCTCTGATAGCCAGGGTGTTTAGAACACCAAACTTTTGGGTTGGGTGATAGTGGTTTTCTTATTAATATAATGATGATTTATTGTGGATGAATTACAAATTGCACTTATTTGATAAATAGGGTGATAAAGGGAAGGAACCAGCCTTAGAGCAATCCACTCATGCTCGTGAGGAAGAGGTTACTAATGAAGCAATTTCGATGTTTGTTGATCCAATCCAAACAATAAAGAAGGTTAAAATAAAAGTAAACAAGAAACTTAATTCTTTAGTTCTGATTGAGCCTTAGGCATATGAGATAAAAAGAGAAATCAAAACCTCACTACAACAAGTTCGTTGGTATGGGGTGAGTAACTCATTTAATTATCTCATTTATTTGTTTATGATTTAGTTATCTCAACCTTTATAAAAAAACTCTTTATTTTACAAGATTTTTTGGCAGAGTATGATCCTCATGCTATGACTATGGGGTCGACATTGGTAGTAGTGCCGATGCTCCCCTTGTGAGTGAGTCACTTTCCATTGAGACCAGTACACCCACTCAACCACCTACAATAGGATCTACACCCGCTGAACAACGTATGTCAGGATCTAGACATGATGCTATAGATGAAGAGCATGATTCAATTACACAATTTGAAGTGAACTTTTATGGATCTCCCAATGTTACTAGCACAAGATAACTATTGATCACATTTTTAGTAGATGATGACAATGCCCCCATGAAAATAGAGAAACTTGTAGGTATTTAAGAAGTGTTTTAAATATTAAGTAGAACCTAAATGAAATGAACATATAGTTTGTGATTATTTTAAACTAATGATAATATCATTTTATAGGAAATGATGTATTTTATAGGCATTTATATGACATAACCTTGGAAATATTTGGGTCGACCATTCGCATAAATTGGATATCCCAAAGTTCTAAGTTAAAATATGAACTTATTAACAAGATGGTTCACCTGTTCGGTGAGGGTACCTTCAAAAAATCTAGAGTTACCTCAAAGACAAGCCTACATTTAAAATACTTGCAGGACTAATATAGGTTTCAATTGGAAAGGGCCAGGCCGCATGAGAACCCTCCATCGATTCCCGAGATGGAGTGAGAGAACTCGTGGCAGATGCACATGAGAAGGGACTTCAAAAAGAAAGGAAGGCTCCACCCAAACTAGGAAGGTATGAGGCATTGTTAATAATAGAATTATGATGCTTTATCATCATTGTGACATCTAATTAAGTTTTTAAATGTTTTAAATATAGGATCCTAGATACTTTCAAAGCCAAAATTGCTATAATAGCAAAACATGGGCAACATCATTTTGGCTTGAGTGGTTACTTGGAACTTGCCGCAAAAATTGTAAGTATATAAAAAAATAATTTTGATTGAAATTATAAATTGTTAACAATTTTAATTTAATATCATAGAAGAAGAAAAATTCATGTTCTAATGAAAAATTATAGGGGTCACAATTCAAAGAAGCCCCCATGGAGGAATAACTAAATCTTGCTTTCAAGTACGACTATCAAGTTGTGGTTGAACAGAGGACAAGCTTGCCGTCTTCACAATCTTCCACCACCCAACCTAACACTCAGGAAAATAAAAGCAATGGATATAAACAATTACTTCTACAATCTATTGGTTATTATTTTTGTGTCATAAAGTAATGTGCTTGATTGTAGAAAGCAGGTAAGAAATGTAGATATAACACATGAGCCTACTAACAGTGGAGTGCCTGATCTTGAGATTGATGTTCAACTCAGTACTGGAGGTATTTCATTTGTTATAATTATTTTTTAGTATGGAAAACAATTAAAAACATTTAAATTAAAATGGTGTATTAATTATAACCTTTCTTGTTTCTACATCAGAGCATGTACAGGATGTGGCCAGAGAAGAAGAGGAACATATGTCCACATTTGAAAGTATTATGCTTCCCTCCACTACTTAAGAAAGTAAAGAACACTACTACTCTTTTTTTATTAAAGCATTTGTAATAATAACAACTATAAATATGAATTTAACATTTCTTTCTTATTGCATTTGATGCTCAAACCCACTTGTAGCAACATAGTCATCAGACTAGGTCACCAATAAGAGATATAACATTACATACCACAAAAATAGAAGGGGGGCAAGATCAAGACATCCTTGATAACTACATATTAAAAAAAGAGAAAGAAACTTGATAAATAATGAACACACTTGTTTATATAGAGCCTGTTTTTTTTAGTACCACATTTTTTACTGAGAGGTTGAATGCCTCATGGCATGTGCACATGTAACTTTAGGCTTTCTTAATAAAAAGTTGTGATTTTTCCATTGGAAAAAACTAGAACAATTTTGTTTCATATTATGTAAACATATATTTTCTGATAAAATTTATTGAGATAAAATATTTTGTGGATGTACGAATGAATGAATAAATGAATGAATGGTGAGACCCTTAAAGGCATCATATATTTGTGATCTTTCTTCATCCCACTCTAGTTTGAGGTTATGATTTAAATTATAATGGAATAAATCTTTATAGAGGCTCAACCAAAACCCATGTAAACTAAATAAGGGGAAAAATCTAGAAGACACATTCTAATATTTTGCTTCATATAAACTTTGTGCATTTTAAACATCTTGGTATACAAGTAATTTTGAAAGATGTACGACCCTTATGACTAATAGGCAAAGCAAATAATATTTCATATGTTATAACACTAGTTTACATATGATTTATAATTATAACTATGATGCATTGAACTTGTTTCTAACATACCAACTTTTGTTAAATTCAAGCACCCATTTTAGTATTGGGGATGTGATACTTATAAAGATTTTCCTAGTGAAGTATTTGAGTAACTCCAAATCTAAGTTTCTGGACTAATGGATTGCTATAGTGTAGTATACATGAGCTTTAGGATTTTCTATCCACAATATTTTGTTACAATACTTCTAACATTCTTGTTAATAAAAGAGTCAATGCCTTCCTTTCCTTGAATAATACCTTTCTTCTCTTCTTCTTGAACTACTCCCTTAGGTGTGATGCCTCAATCAACCTTCTAAATTAATATTTAAGGGTTTAATTCTCTAAGTTCTAGTGATTAAATTGTTCATATTCATGTTGCCCTTTCAAGCACATAATGGTTTTAACTCATGTGATAATTAACTCAACTATCCATTTGAAAATATCATGATCAACAAAAGACATGCTTCTCATTGAAATATTCCATTGAATCACTTATTACTACTAACTAGGCCTCCTAATATATAAATAATCCAATTCAATTAAATTAACAAAAATATTATAACCCATTGTCCAATCACCTCATGATGGTTCTTAGCCAAATGATGCCAAATCCAATTGAGCTAACTCATTAAATTGGAATTTCTTATTGATCTAAAATGTTTCATCAAATTCAAACATTTGAATTTTATAGCTGAGGATGGTGGAAAAAAATTACAAATTACACTTATTTTTTAAATAGGGTGATAAGGGGAAGGAACCATCCTCAGAGCAACCCACACATGTTGTTGAGGAAGTGCTTAGTGAAGTTCTTAATGATCCTGATTGGCTTGATGATGATGAGTTGTACATGACTCCTGACCCAAGCATAACATTCAGTAAGATTTTGGTTAGAACGACTGGAGAAATTCCTCATTTGATTAAAATTAGAAACAAAAGTCCTAATATTAAAGACAATGTCAACATGTTCAAACATCTTAGGAGATATTAGGTAATAAGCATATTTTAAAGTGATTTTTTTTTTATGTCATAAGTTCAATTATGAATTTTTATTTTTTAACTTTTACATTGTCTAATCGAAAAACCATTTTCTTTTTTATATAGGATTTTTTCATAGAGATCACACCACAACATATATACACCATAGTGCAGCTAGAAGAGGAGCACAGGGTAGCCATTCCAACAGTGTCAACTAGTGCACGAGGTAAATAAAACTCTAATGCTATTTTTATTAATGAATAATAACAAAAAATATCAATTTAACATTTCGTTCTTTTTAGAGTTGATGATCCACCCCTCTTGTGGTAGCTTTGATAACATCATGAGTACTTGGCTACGCCATCAAATAAAGAAAAATAAAAATAAAAAGAAACAATTTTACTAGTTATATCATTAAAACATCACATACCATATTATGATAACATATTTTTGATGATAATTTTTTTTAAGATAAGTTTTTTTTGGTCTATTATTAATGAATGCATGAATGAATGTTATATGTTAATGAATACTTGCTATATGTCTCTTTACATGCTTATAATTTTGATGTATTGATGCACAAGTGTAGAGTATGGTTTTTGGAATTATTTCAACAAGACTTAAGCTCAGAATGAGGTCATCAATACCATTGGTCTTGGATCTCTTTTATGCATAGGTGTATCTTGTTTCGATAGTGTTTTCATCTCCCTTTGAAAAGGTGACAGTGGAAAACCTTTTAGGACTTCTAAAAGAGTCTCATACACATGCCTTTCAACTTGAGACTATGATCACTCAAAATTTGTAAAGAATGAAGGCTTGATAGACAAATTTTGAAGACTTCAGATCTTGTAAAATTACCTCATACCTTTGCTTAACTTTTCAAAATGCTTGGAATTTCTTGAGCTCATCAAATAAACTTTTTGTCCGTGAAGATTAGAATCCTTAAGCTCTCGCTCTTCTTGAGTAAGTCTAAGGTTATGTCATAGAGAAGAGGGCTAATATAATGAGTCCATAACTTCTCTTTCTTGTTTGATAGGTTTGATCTATGGAGAGAAGGTATTCTACTTATTCAGTCATCAAGAAAAGTGCTTCTATCCCTCCATAACCCCTTTCTCTTTTTTATGTATAGTATCAACCTTATCTTTGCAATTAGGGCTAGTAATTATGCCCAAATTTTTGTTCTTCTTTCCTTAACAAATTCATATTAAGGAATTCTATCTTCTTGATATGAGATGGTGCCAAGTTGATCTTATTTTCTTACCTCACTTCAAAACCTGACTCTGGTACCATGTTAAGAAATCCAGGGTAGAGAGTTAGTTTAAATATTAACTTGATTTCTCATTAATCTTTGACACTTTCTTGAGATTTAGATCCTTCCATGGATTTGGTTAAAGATCAATGTGATGGGTAATTCATAGATTTATAACCCAATAAAATAATCACAAATTCATAGCTGATCCATCTTGGCTAGCACATATAGGATGGTAGATCATCACTTTGGTCCATACAGATAGAGAGATAGGTAGGGTTAAGCTATACTCCAGGGATGTGCTATCCCACGTGGGTTTGATAACCCCTTTTCACTAACCTCAAATACAAGGAGGGTGTAGAATACCATATATTTGATAAAATAGTTGTATAAGACAATTAGCTTTGTTACGAACACCAAGAGCCTATAATAAGATTCCCGTGTTAAACTAAGGCTTTACACAATCTGTGCCCATGATAATTGAACCATATACTACTTTGTATCCCTATCCCACTCTGCCATACACTACCACAATCCTAATTTAAGTGCTAGCTACTCCTACTTCAATGCCTAATTACAACAATTTGTGATTATGATGAAAATTTAAGTACATATGTGTGTAATGTCCATGATGGGACGTATGAATTGTCATCCAAAACTTTCTCGTCAATTATTATAACCTTAAATGGGCTAGCACTGGTCTATCTCATCATCTCAAAATGGCCCAATAAATGAAAATTTACAATTTCTTCCATCACCACTTCACACTATCTCATGGATGAACCTTTCTACAGATTATATGCATTAATTTATGGAAGGCCATCCCCTCTACCTATCCTATGATTGATTATGAGAGAAAATGAATAAAGGAAAATTGGTGAATCTTTGTTGACAAGATCCCCTACTTATAAATTTTGTTTTTTTCATCTATTCTCACAATCAATCATAGGCTAGGTAGAGGGCATGGCCTGCTAGAAATTCATGCATATAATATGTAGAAGGGGTCATCTATGATACAATGTGAAGTGATGATGACAAACATGGTAAATTTTCATCTGCTGGGTCATTTTGAGATTATGATGATAGACTAGTGTTATCCCATTCAAGTTTATAATCATTGATGGATACTGTGTGGAGGATAATTCATACATCCCATCATGGACATTACACTCATATGTACTTAAATTTTCATCATAACAAAAAAATATTATGAATTGACAACTAATATGTGTTAGAATTTTGTTAGACTAATATAGATTAGAAAATGAAACCAATATATAGATTAGTTACAATAAATTTAGTAGAAAATATAACAACCATTTGAATAGTGTCGACTAGTGCACGAGGTAAAGATAACTTTAATGCTATTCTATTAATGAATAATAACATAAAATATCAATTTAACATTTCTTTCTTGTTACAATTGATGATCCACCTCTCTTCCAGCAGCTTGGACAATTCCATGAGTACACGACCAAGCCATTAAAAATAAATAAAAAAATGATTGTACTAGTTATATTATTAGAAACATCACATACCATATTATGAAAGCATATTTTTGATGATAATTTATTTTGAGATGAAGTATTTTGTGTCTATGATTAATGAATGAATGAATGAATGTTATATGTTAACGAATAATTTCTATATGTCTCTTTATTTTTTATTTTTTATTTTTTATTTTTTTTCCGGAGAAAAAAACCAAAACTTTTTATTAAGGGAATAAAAAGTTTTACATTTTGCATATAATCACCGACAATCCACCAGACAGTGGAAAGCTGCGGATAGACAAGTCCCAAAAACTGGAAAAAAAGAAACCAGAATCATTATGAGACGCGGACCACCGAACAGATCTGTCTCAAGGAGAGAGAACATAGTATCTGTTTTTTTTTTGGATCGCAAAGACCCATAATGTTAACAGAACATGTACAATATTGTGCTAGGGAGGCCTCCTTCAAGGAAGGATAAACAGCCTCATATAGAAAAGACTATATATATTGTCATATAAGAGACATGTGAAAAACATATAAATAACTCATCAGCCTGTGAGGAGGGAAAAAACATAAGTAATCATCCCGAAGCTGTAAAAAACAAGCATGTTGGAACATTCATATAGGAGACAAGCATATGACCGAACAGAGTAAAAGACCGAGGATCATTCGCACCCCTGAAAACTGTAATACGATGAGAATAACAGACCATGAAGAGCACCGATTATGAAGGAGGAGCAAAAGGAGGCTGCTGCGTGGAATATATCTGCCCCTGTCTTGATTCTTCTATGGACCAGCTGCCCAAAGCTTGTTGTAGGCTAGCTTTAGAAAGCTGGTCTGCTGTTGTGTTTTTGTCCCTGAAAATATGGCATAAGGAGAAATTTAGAAAGCGAGATTTTAAAGACACAATATCATCTAAAATAGTCTTCAGGATCTAGTTTTGGTACAATGCATTCCCATTAACCCATTTGACAACATTCATGGAGTCTCCAAAAATTTGAATTGACGAAATGTTCCTTTGTAATGACCAGCACATGAGGAGACGTAATGCAGACAATTCGGCATAGTTGTTTGATCTCTGACCCAATCCCACAGAAGCCCTTAAGGAATGATCATGGTTTAAATGAATACTTATACCAGCACCTACCCTGTTATGTTGTGATGCCCCATCGAAGAACGCCCAGGGAGAGCCTTCCTTAATAATTAAGGGAGTATCACGATTTTGCGCCTTTTTTGTTTCAGGAGGTGGTATGGATGAGTATATGGCCGCACTGTTAGTTGCAACTGTTGTTGTAGATATATCCAGATCTTGAAATAAGCATTTATTCCTAGCAAGCCACAGTCCCCAGAAAAAGATAGGGGGAAGGTTTCTTAGGTTTCCATCTGGGCGATTATTCCACCAATTTCTCCACGCTTCTTCCAACGGAACAGACTCCCATTGAACTTTTAGATTAAGCAGACCCGTTAGTTCCCCCCAAATCCTTAAAGAGACAGCACAAGATGTGAAAAGATGATTAATAGTTTCCCCATCCGACTTACAGAGTGGACATCTCCCAGGTCCAATGAAAAACCTGGCTTGAAGAATATCCCAGGTTGGGATTTTTCTCCTTAATATACACCATAAAAAAATCCGGGATTTCAGAGGACATTTGAGCTGCCACAAATTTTTCGACCACCACTCCGGGGCTGCCCATCCTTTCTTATCCATGAGGAAAGAGTAACCATCTTTTGGGGAGTAAGCTCCTGTTTTCCCTTGTGCCCACATCAAAACATCCTGATCATTTTTTATCCTGACATTTGAACGTTGAAGTTCTTCGATATAAGAGGCCCATTCATTATGCCATTTGATATTTAAACAGAGGTCCTCTGCATTTTTCCATGCTTGTCCCCAAATGGAAGAATGACCTACTTTCTCCACTTGATTAAGAGTGAACAAACCTTTGCTGCCCAGGTGTCTCAAGAGGCTAGGGGATAGGGCATATGATTCATTGCATCCGACCCAAGGGTCCCTGCCGATTCTAACATTTTTCCCATCACCCACTTTCCAAGCCAAACCTTGATCAATCACTGTGAAAGCCTCAACCGTAGCCTTCCAGATGACTATGGAATGTTTCGACTTCTTATCCTGGCTTCGAATCCAATCTTCCAGGGGAATTGGGTCAATATACTTTCTTTTAATCACCCTTGTCCAGAGGTTCTCCATTGAGATGAGTCTCCACCCTGACTTGGCAACCAAGGAAAGACTAAATTCTGGGAGCCTCTTGATTCCCCATCCTCCCCATTCTTTTGGCCTAGCAATCTTATCCCAAGCCACCCAAGGGAGAACTGAGTTCTCATTTAAACCTGCCCATAAAAATCTACAGCACAGTCTTCTTATTTTCTCCATAATGCCTTTGGGGATCCAAGTAAGAGCTGCCCAATAGACCGGAATAGCCAATAAGACAGATTTTATGAGGGTCACTCGTCCTGCTCTAGAAAGCCATCTGAAACTCCAATGGGAGATTCTTGCTTCTATCTTAGCTATTAGCCAATTCCAGTCCTCTTTTTTGTATGTATCCGGTTTTAACCAGAATCCAAAGTATTTAAAAGGAGAGTCCAGGGGCTGGATCTAAAAAGGGAAAACATTGGACATTCTAGTGCATTCTCTCCTATTATACCCTTCCACACAGACTTGAGATTTTCCAGAGTTAATCTGCATACCTGTGGCTTTCATAAATAGATCAAAAATGTTTTTAAACTCCTTTAATTCATTGTATGATCCATTAGAAAATATCAGGATGTCATCAACAAAGAGCAGGTGTGTGATGTAAGGATTAATTGCTACCTCGATACCTTTGATCTTGTCAGTCCTTCTGGCTTTGTGGATCAATCTGCTAAGCCCTTCTGCCACCAAAAGAAAGAGGAGGGGAGATAATGGACATCCTTGTCTGAGACCCCTTTGACTTTTGAAGAAAGGAGATGCAGCTCCATTGATCAGGACAGCAAAACTGACATTTGAAATACAGCCCATAATCCAACTAATGAAAGTGTAATTGAATCCCAAATGTGTGAGTAGCAACCGAAGATATAACCAGTTGATACGGTCATAGGCCTTAGAAAGGTCAATTTTTAGGACCGTCCCTTTCTTCTTCTTTAGTTTGATACTGTGGATAACCTCTTGAGCTACTCCGATGGCCTCATGTATTTGCCTTCCTTCCAGGAAGCCGAATTGTTCCATAGAAATGTTTTTGGACAAGATGGGAACAAGTCTGATTGCTATCACTTTTGCAATAATTTTATAAATGCAGTTACAAAGTGATATAGGCCTGAAATCTTCGAAGGTCTCCGGTTCGTCTTTCTTGGGGATGAGCACGATGAAAGTTGAGTTAAAAGGTCTATATATTTCTCCTTTCAACCTTGACTCTTCCACAACTTCGATGATTTCGGTTCCAATCAAGTCGAAGAAGTGGAGGAAAAGTTCAATAGTCCACCCATCGGGACTGGGACTTTTGTCCTTTCCCATATTTTTCATTGCAGCCTCAACTTCTTCCTTGGATACAGGGATTGATAACTCGTCAGCTTCGTCCTCCTTAAAGAAGCTAGGAAAACATTGAGCTGTCCTCATGACTTCTCCTATGGTGGTCTTTCCTGAGTCCAAAAAGATTCTCTGGAAATGCCTCTGTCCCAACCTCGAGAGGTCAGTGAAAGTTTTAACCACCCTACCTTCTTCATCTTTTAGGCTCCAAATGGTATTTGCAGATTTTCTACCTTTTGCATAGTTGTGGAAAAAACTTGTATTTTCATCTCCTGATTTTAGCCAAATTGCCCTGGTTTTAAGTCTCCATTCTTCTTCCTTAGCCAGGAGAATCTGATTTTGGGATTTTTCCAGAGATAGGATCCGATCCTTTGAGGCCTGAGTAGAGTACCCATCTACTTCCATACTTTCCAAGACCTTCAACTCCTCCATGATTTTTATCAGATCTTCATTTTGTTTTTTCTACCTTTCTTTTGCCCATGAAATGGTCGCTTTCTTTAGTCTTTTCAGATTTTCCATGAACAAGAAACTCTTGCTCTCATTGGCATTCCGGTCCGGGCGGATCCATGTAGACTTAAAAAGATTATTGAAAGATGGATCTTGCAGCCAGGAGGAGTTAAATTTAAATGGTGCAGGAGGCTTTGTAGGGGGAAAAGAAAGATCCAAAAAAATGGGGAAATGGTCTGAGTTCCCGACCTCCTCAACCCATTGACGAAAAAGGGGAAGTTTTGAGATAAGGCCCTCAGAAATCAGAAAGCGATCCAACCTTTTTGCAATCCTATCCTCCCCGGATCTCCTATTCCTCCATGTTGGCTTTAACTTGATCGGGGAGGGATCCGTTAATTTTTTGTCTAAGAGAGCTTGAAAGAAAAAATCTGACAAGGGATCCTCCCTGGCCGAGGGACCCCATGCCTCCGCTCTGCCAAAAGAAAAATTCAGGTCACCACCCATAATCATCAAGGGTGAATTCATCAAAGATTTAGCTAGCAAGTCCGTCCAGAAAAGCTCCCTTCCTTGACATGGCCCATAAATATTTACAATTTGGAAGGGTGAGGGAAAGTCTGGAGAAATAACTTCCATACCCAATACTTGCTTCATCCCCCAAATGTTTGTACACTTAATTCTTCCTTCTCTATAGCCTATGGTAAGCCCCCCCGAGTGCCCAGAAGAATCTATTGCATAAAAGGACCATCTTGGCAGCAAGGAGTTCAACATCGATTCCACCTCAGAGCCTTTCCCCAGCGTTTCCTGGAGGAAAAGGATGTCAGAATTTGAATTATGAAGCCAGTCTCTTAAGGCCAGTTTCTTAGGCTTACTGGCCAAGCCTCTGCAATTCCAAGAAGACATAATCATTTTTTGGCATGTTCGGGGGTCTGCACTGCTCTAAGGACCCCAGGTATGGAAAATTGTTTCCCGTCCGCCACATCCAACTTAGCTTTTAATTTTGCTTTAGAGAGGTCTGATTTTCTGCCCCGTTTTCCCCTAGACATTCCCTGAGAAGGCAACTGTCCTAGGCCACCAAAAGCCTCGACCTGCTCGGGCTTGACCCCCATTGATCTGAGGTTATAGGGGCAAGGGGTATTTTGTACAGGGGGCGTGAGAGGTGGCCAGTTCTTTACGCATTTTAAATCAAGGAAAGACGGATCCTCAGGAGGAGGTTCCAATTCAGAGGGAGATTCTAATGTTTCCACATCCCCCGACAGTTTTTCCAAATGAGAAGTTGAGGATGGATGTGTTCCAAGCATGGAAACAGTTGTATTTTCAAATTCTTGCAATGTGAAATGAGAAAGATTTGAAAACTTACCCGTGACCTCCTCGCGGGGAGAGATGTGAGCAGGCGGTGGGTTCTGCGCGTCTTCCTCCCCCGCATCAACAGACTGAGGATCCGCAGCTTGAGCCCCTACGTTATCCTGGAGCCCTTCAACAGACTCCCCATTTCGGATATCCCCAGATTCCAGCCCCGCCTCGGATTGTATCGGCGAACCTTCCTTCTCCTGCGCTGCTTGTGCATGATTATTCCTTGAATCTCTGAAAGCAGCAGTTCTTCTGAAACGTCTCCACCTCCTGAGCATTGGGCAGTTCTTTGCAAGATGCCCGTAAGCATGACAAATGTGGCAGCGGAACGGAAAGTGTTCATAGTCTAATATTTGCTTGAAAATGTAGTCCTTGTATTGTAGGGTAATTGTTTTCGCCAGACCTTTGCTCAGATCAATATTAGCCAAGATGTGAGCCGTCGCCCTAATCTTTGTCTCCTTGAAAGACATATCAGCCTCCAAAAAAGTTCCCAGCCTGTTCCCAATAGATTTGAATACGGCCTCTGTCCAAAGGAAGAACGGAAGACCCGGCACCCTCACCCAAACTGGGAAAACTTCTGTGCTTTCCTTAATTGCATCAAAAAGGGGAGTCCAACGTTTCATCAAAACTGGAATGTGCCCCATGAACCAGTTCTTTCCCAGGACCCAATCAGCTGCTTCCTTTTCTTCAAACCGAAACGTACACCATCCTTTAACAAGGCATTGAGCTTCAAATCTTAAAGGATTTTCATTAATGAAATGTTCTTCTCCCCATAGCTGAAGATCCTCTGGAGAAAGTTTCTTGCCCCTTGCCCGGCCAACAATAGTACAATCTGCCACCTCTAAGGTTTCCTCAATCAAAACTTCCATGCCCAACACTAGGTTTCCCCCCAAATCTTGAGACCCAATCGGCTTTTGGGATTTCCTCTTTTCTCCTTTTTTCCTTATATCATCTTCATGAGCCCTATACTCCCCAGGGGAATCCGACCAACCTAATTCATCTTGTGGCGACACCTCTGTGTGAGCTTCCTTCGGATGAGATTGTCGATGTGAGGAAGGAACCCCAGCATGGATTTCCACAGTGCTTTTGCCCCTGAAAGGTACTCCAAACACTCCCGAAGCACCTTCGTTATTGCCGTGATTCCCCTCGCATCCCTCTGAGAGAGAGGCTTCAGTGGTTCGTGGTTCTCTTGACAACCAAGCCCTTGTGAGAGGGGAAAAACCTCCAGAAGGATTATCCTTACCAGCACCTGTAGAGCGCCCCAGGGATTCGATAACTTCCAGGCCAATTGATGGAGGGTTCCAGCTTACCACGGATTTACCCTTGTTCGCCAAAGATGAGATGCCTGTTAACGCCCCTTCCGCCGCATCTTCCTCAGCATTTCGTCCTTGCTCTCCCAGATTAAAAGCCGAGACGTTCTCAGAGACATAGACCCCGCCTTGATGCAGGAAAGGGGGAAAATCCGCCAGGGGAGGTAAGATCAGCTCTGCAAATTTTTTACCACCAAAGAAATGTTCTACGCTTTTAGCTGAGGTATCTTTGCCCCACATAGACAAAATATCCTCCAGTGCCGGGTCTAAATGCACCAGTTCCTCCGGGTTAACGATGGTTAGAAGACCACCCGGGGAGAAACCGACAGCAGATGCAGCAAGTTGTCAACCGACGCCCGAAACCACTCAACCGAAACCCAATATCGCGATTAGGAGACCCGATGCATCCGCGGCTGAGAAAAAAAACAAGGGAGATAACCCTTCAGAGCGCTTTGACCCTTCACAAATAAACCTCCAGCTATCCACCAAAAACCGGGAGAGAAAAGCGCCGTGGAAACTTGCACCTGTACACTGGAAAGCTGCTGTTGTCGATTAGCCGCGACCTGTGCGAGGTTCCACCCGAAACCCTCGCAGCCAAACCCTAACTAGACCCATTCTCCTCAGTTCCCTCATTTTACCTTATATGTCTCTTTATTTACATGACCATGTTTCATATTATGTAAACATATTTTTTATGATAAAATTTGTTGAGATAAAATATTTTGTGGATTTACGAATGAATGCATGAATGCATGTTTTCTATTTTCTTTTTATGTATATTAATGTCTTGCTTTCAACTATTTCCTATATAGTAGATGGACTGGGTATTGGGGAATTGAGAGTGATGTTTGGAGGGGGGACGGGCCATGAGAGCTTCTACCTTCTTGTGGTTGGCCCTATTCAGTAAAGAATAAATTAGGATGTGGATAATCTTGGAGAAAAACACCCTGAATCCAACAGAGAAAAAAAGTCAATGTTGACTTTTTTGTTTCTTTTTCAAGTGGAGGGAGGTTTTCAACAAGATTAAACTACTCCAACAATTTATTCTCGAAACCAAGAGGATTTCATTCATGTATTCATGCATGCAAGTCATTTTAATTATTATTTATTCATGAAATTAAATTTAATATTTGGTCAAATTTAATCTGAGTTTTCCTCATTTGTCTCATGAATATGTGTAGGACAATGAGTTTCAATTTGGATGTTGAAGTGGACAATGAGTTTTATTTTTGATATTTTTGTTGTATTTCTTGGCCGAGTGGGAGTTAAATAAAGGTTTATAAGAAATAAAAAACTTTTCCATGAAAAAAATATTGTAGTATTTGTCTTTCTTTGACGATTGTATTTATATATAAGTGAAAGACCATAAACTGTCACTCTTCATGTAGGGTAGTAGGAGAAACTCTTACTCTATTAATTGGGCACAAGGCATTGGTATGATTTTTCTTCTGGTATGATTTGCGCATAAGGAGCTGGTATTAATTATTTATCGCATATAACTTGTCCCCCTTCCTTTGTTTTGTAGGCATTTTCATTCACATATATGGATTTGAAAGATTAACTATGGTTGGAGTCATATATGTGAAGAAAAACTCATTGAAGTATTGCTCAACTTTAGCCCACCAATTTCTTGGCTACCAACTGCATGATTTAGTTTTGCGTTGCATTTGATTTCAAACAATTTTTTATTTCTACATTGCAAATATTCCAAGACCATGGATGTTGAGAAAAACTAAGACAAACAAAATTAGGGTTTCTTTTATAATGTTATCTCTTGTTATATTGAGAATATAAAGTTAGTTCATCATCATCATTATTATTTTGTGTTCATCATCAATACAATGCTAATAAATATGATCACAATGCAAACAAAAACACTAGAAATAGGCTCCAGGTTAGGGTAAAACCCCTCCATAGGGGAAAAACCCAAATTCTCTTCTTATAGAAATTCAAGGAATAATTCCAATACCTTTGATCAACACAACTCACAAAGTGATAGGCCATACACCCAAACAATAATTGTTCTTGCTATAACTCCATTTTCTTCTCTTCTCCAGCTCTAAATCTGAATAGAGATAGCTTTCTTCTCATATGTGAAAGCTTTCCAAATAAACAATTGATCCACAAGCCAAAAAAATAGACCTTCTTGATTTCCTTGCTATCATTCACCTCTTTCTTGCTCTAAATTTTCCTTAAACTTCTTGAATATACCGTATTACCTGTGTGACTCAAATGAGGTCTAATACCTCTCCTTTATATATTCTTTTGGTGGGGTTCAAGTGCATCTCGTGGGGTCGACTTGATGGGATGGGAGACCACACTCAACGGAAACATTTTTCCATTAAGAACACTAAGCTATGCGGGATAAACGAAGACCTAGAATAAAACCAACAATAGAATATGTTTTAGTATATGGTTTTAGTCACTTACTGTAGTTTTCATCCTTTGACAAGGCAGTTTAGTTTTGAAATACTCAACCTCCTTCTAGAGCTAACTAAGATAGTGACTCAAGCTTCATTATGATTTAATAGAATTTCAATAATATTTCTATATAATGCTATTTCCCCATCCAAAAAAATCCCATGAAGGTCTCATTTATGTAAAATATATAAGTCTAGCAATCTAACCCCTCACAAAAAAATTATATTTTCTAATTTCCTAAAATTAGTCATTATTAACCACCTATTGGCATCCTTTCCTTTTTTCAATGTATTTTTTTAACAAAGGATTACTCAACATACCTATGTGTCACCTTTTGGATGTTTCCAAATAAATATTCTTCCTAACTACCAAATTAAATAATAATATATTAATTTTCACTCCAAAAGTGGGAAATTTTTAAGTGAATTAATATCAACAAGTCCACTTACATTTGTACTAGTTTAAGTATAATTTGGAAGGATTAGTGTTGGGGAGTAAGGATTACACACCACTAATGTATGTATTATATCATAACTATGAAACAAGGACTCCATCTCCTTACTCTGATTATTCCCAAGGTGGAGGTATTCAACTCACATATTTTACAAAGTGGGACTATTTCACTTGTTGTCCCATTACATTACTTATCAATGTTGTCACTATCAATGTCACGTTCAAATGAGTTATGTTAAGGAAAGAAACTCATCATAGTAATTTTCATGGCAAGGCATTAATGTTAGGTCTATGAATTCATATTTGCATACCTCAATATCCTATATTACAACATAGTCCAAAGGTGTTGTTGCTTCATGCACTGTGGTTTTTACATTAACACGAGACCATATCAATGTACCACTGTCCATGATATTTTCATGTGTAAATATATATACGCATAAACTAGTTTTACAACTCACAAGGTCACTATGTTAAGTTAGCGGTTGTCTTCAAGTCACTGTTTGTATATTAAGCTTAATATAGGTAATTGTATAATAAGTCAAATAATCAAGTCAATAGTAATGTATCACTATCATAAAGTGTCAAATTCAAACATATTATCATAGCATGCTCACTATGTTAGCCAAGGTATTGTTTATAACCTTGTTATATTATAATAATGAGTGTTAGGGTATAAGAAAAAACTGAGGTCTTAACAAGATTTAGGATATAGTAGGTTCGCTAAGATTAGAATACTAGTCAATAGACTACATCAACGATTAGGATACACGATCATGTAATTGTTTTATTAGTATGTCAAGTCCTTTCACTAGGAAAATACATCACTTGTTATGTTTGTATACATCACATAAAAAATAATGTTCAAAGTCAATGATTAGGTTATTGTATTTCATTATTAAAGTTATTTAGCTTATACAAAATGAGATTTAGGCTTCAATTGTTGTCATATATTGAAATTGTTGGTGAAGATTATATATATTTTTTTTCAACACAGAAAAATTATAAAGTTATTCTATTAAATTTGTTTGTATGTATTTTATATTTATGATATGTTTTATTTGTTTTGTAAAACTTACATGCTTGACACTGTAAAATGTTGTCTTGTACTATGGCACAAGCTTATCCAATATGTTATAGGAACATATACACAAATCTCAACATTAGGTTCAGTACACTCATTAATATGATGGCTACTATTACATCTCTAGTTTTCATGGAATTTTACATCTGCAGGAGAGAGATAAATACAAACATGCATCCATGGACCATATATCAAAGATTTGTTCTAAAGTGGAAGCCCATAGCGGGGAAAACCACACAAAGATATATTCATTACCCTTGGCTAATATAGTGAACACTAATCACTTGAGGCTCTTTACAATGGAGGCAATATGCCAGTTAAATAGGTGTCCTTCACATTAATATCATATGCCACCATAAAACACTTATAGTAAAATGACCCTTGATTGAAGTAAAGTTAACATAATAATACCACCTTTATGTAATAATATGGGATTATTATAATATCCCCCTTACTTGTATCACCTAAAGTCAAGTCTCAAACTTAATAGCTGAATCCTTGAATCAAGGCCTTCACATGCAATATTTGCATGTCATTCCACCTCACCTTAATGTGCCTTTGTCAACACTTGCTTCAAACACTGGAATTTCATCACCGTTGTGTGGGAAGTTGTCTAGCAATGACTTTCTCATTTTCAGCCGATAAGATGGAACCCACAATGTCATAAACTACAAATTTGTTGCCTCTTTCATTCACCATTCCATCCTACTTGGAAACCATCATGTTTTTTTCATTAAATTTTAATCTAATGAATTCAATACACTTTCTCCATGGATCCCAATCTCATACCATTCTTGTGAGAGAGTCTAGGTCTACCTGGGATTTGATACCTTGTTAAATTCACAAGAGAAAATAACAGAAATAACAAGCACACATAAAAGCCATGATTTATAGTGGAAACCCTTTAATCAAGAAAACTGGCTTCCAATAGATATATCTATTATCCTTGGCCAATTTAGTCATTCAATGCACTTTAAAGTGGATACAATAATCCACACACATTTAAATGGAGAGAAGAAACCACTTAAATAGATGACCACGTGTTGATACTATGTGCCACTGTAAACCACCTGCCGGTAAAACTACCCTTGACTGTATCAAGATAACTACACAATTTTAATGTCAAAGAGAAAATTTGAAGGGAAATTAATTTGATGTATAGGTTCTTATTGTTGTACTTATGAATCTAGGATAATCTATAAAATTAAATTATGAGCGAAAGAAAGTCAGGCAAAAATTTAAGCACCTCCATTTTAAATGGCAATGCCACTCAGAAATGAAATAAGGTAGTCAGCCTAAATTAGCGGGCATGCTAGCGATATTAGCATGTCCCATACTAGATCAAGTAGATGAAATAATGAATAAGTAGTAAGTCAGCATAGAGAAGGTCCCATAATTCTAACACAAAAATGGTATTAAGAATTGAGACTCTCTCCTGGTTTGTTCATTGCCTCATTATCATTGATCATTTCCATATATCTTTAGATCTTTTTCTAATGTTTGGGATGGATTGAAGTTATCTTGTATCAAAAAGTATAATAATATTGAGGAGAAGTGATACATTATTGTCTAGAGGAAATATTTCATTTTTTTGGCTCATTTATGGTTGAATTTCTCCAACAGAAGGAAATGTTCTTCCATTGAAACTTTGCAACCTTTTGTATGCCTTAAATTTCAGACATTAGAGAAATGGTGACTTACATATTTAAGCATAAAAGGAGAATGTTGCATTTATGAGGTAATCTTATTGATTTTTTCATACTTTGATGATCTTTTTCTTCATAAGGAAACTACCCATGATTTTGTCACAAGAAATTGAGTTTATGGGTGAGATCTATACTTGTAGAGAGGGTTGTTAGATAATTTTGTGTATTATTAATAATGTTTAAATATAAAGGGATAATGATTTGCATATCATGTCAATGCCTTAAGGGAAACTGATTCTAAACATAGAACTTTTAGAAATCACCAAGGTTCTTTACCTGTAACTTTGAATGATCACAACTTTAGCATTTGAAGTTTATAACATATTGTCTGATACTTAATTTTGGGGTATCTCAAAATATCTACACATTATCATAGTCAAAATTTAATTTAGGCATGTCTACTGAAACATTGAACCTAATGATTTTTGTGTGTGCTAAAATGGAAATTCCATTAGCCTACTGGTATATTTTTATGAAAACATTACGACTTTAAAAACTATGATGCCAAAAGCATAAAGTTGTAAGAATTTATGAATTTAAGCAATTTTTATCCTTTTTGGTGGGTAGATGTGAATGATAATGTGGCCAATTTTAATGTCACATATGTGAGATAAAGGAAAACAACACAATAAATAACCCAATTCATTAGATATTATGTGCTCACTGGTGCACTTAAACCAAGAGACAACAAACAATCACACAACACAAAGATATTTTTGATTGCCAGAAAGTTGATAGTAATCATTCCACAAGTTTGATACAAAGAAATAGAACCAAACTCTCACTTGGTTGCATATTCTTCATGTCATCAGATATAAATAGCTAACTTTTGTAGTGAATTATGCTAATTAGGTCCACAGGTTGACCCCCAATCTAGTGTACTACAAATTACATTATTTTAGATTACTTTTCATTTCATGTCAGAGTACAAGCAAGATACTAGCATGTTTAGCATGATAAAATAAAAAATCTACTCAAAAACATGGATATGTGGGGTTTCTAACACAAGTTATCAATCCAGGGTCAATTGTACCCATTATTTTCCAAAATCATGCAGCAAGCACTTGAATCCTTATCATTATTCTTAAGCTAATGTGGAGTATCATTAAGACAAGGATCTTCAACATCTATTTCATTAATCAAGCTATTCTCATACTTTCTTGTAACTTCCTCTATAGGTTCCTCAAGTTCTAGGGGTTTCCACCTCTTATCTTCTCCACAATGTTGCAAATGTTCTTTAAAAGAGAGATCTTGAGGAGACTTTTCAACATAACTTTACCATAAAATTTTAAATTAGATATTCATCAATGAGATTGGGTGTTGTGTGAGTGAGTTGGGTATTACTAACATCATCGTTTTGAGCTCACTTTAAGGAAAAGGTGCAATAATTCATTTACTAAGAGCCCACTAGGGTAGGCATGGTAGAAGTGCCTAGCCAAATATCCCAATGCTTCTATTAGAACCAATGAAACTGAATTGCAAAAGTTGAGAAAGAGAAAAAGAAAAAGGCTAAAGGATGGTTTTACCATGATGAGGTGCCTCTACATGATATTAGTGGTAGGCTTTCATTTTCATAATGAAATTGATCCTTTGCTTCGAGAGAAAATACAACTTCAATATAATTTAGTGGGTTATCCCCATTAAACTTGAGCAAGAGTGACTCATTCCCTTGGAAAAACCTGACTTTGAGATTGAAGGAACTATTATGGGATAGGAGACAATTTTGAAATAATCTCAATTGTAGAATAAGAATGCTAGCTAGTAAAGCTAGGACTATAACTAGTGGAAACAACACAAGTTATAGCCGACCAAAAAATGGGATATTTGGGGTTTCTTATTACATTAGGTGTGAATTGTTGTCACATATTGACAACTGTTGGTGATTTTGTTTCTTGAATACACAGTCTTCTGTCGAATATTCGACGGCATAGGTTGAATATCAAATACACAAATCCTATCGATCAGGGTACTCATCGGATAATTGATTCCATAACTAATAGATAGAAGCATCGGTCATTTGACACTACTATTAGACAAAAGTATCAATCTGTCGAATATCTGACGCATCACCATCGACTTGCGTGCCCCAAACTAACAGAATGTCGCATCTAATATTCAAAACTCTTGTCGAACTAATTCAACTTGATGTCGGTTATTCAATGCTTTTGCATCAAACGAACTGCTCAAGGCCGATGGAAGGGAGCGTTGAAGTGCTAACACTCATGTCGTAAAATTTATGTATACCGTCAATTACTCGATGCCTAAACGTCGATTTTTATCATTGGAAAAAATAACTATTTGTCAAATATTTGATAGCCAACTATCATGAGACCTATCGGATATTCGACATTTGGTGCATCAGATATCCAACGATTTATAACATAACAAAATCAACTTCAAAACATAGTTTTTTATGAAAAATTTGGACCTTTTTCTTCTGGATAATTGACATCTATACCGTTGAATATTCGACATTAACTAAACTGTCAACTATTCAACAAAATTCCGGCAATGATTTGATGAGCACCTATGTGTCAGATATTCAACGTCAATAAGTCACATATCTGACTAATTTCCATCAAATTTTTGTCCCATTTGTACTAATGGCAGGGCAGCAGGGAGCTCTAGCGCTTAGAGGCCTAGCTGAAGGTCACAACACCTGGTCCTATGGAGGAAAAAAAGTAGAGGAGCCAGGGGTGAGATGTTAAGGCAATAATGGGTTAGGAAAAAAGGCCATAAGGTGAATGCAATTCAATTTATGAAAATTCAAACAATGTAAATTTTGAAACCGGAACTATAAACTCAAAACGAGCACTCTAGCAAAAAATCCCCAAAAAACATGAAAAATCAACTCGAAAATGAAAAGTGTTGATGGTTAACACTTTTTTTTCTAGGGTAAATATTCAACGTGTTTTAAAAATGGCAGTGAAAACCAATTTTTTGTGCAAAAATTGTGAAAAAAACACCTTGAAAACGTAAAGTATTGATGTTGAAATAACGTTTGTTTGTTTTTTGTTTGTTTGTTTGTTTGTTTTTGGTTTTTGGTTTTTTGTTATTTGTTATTTGTTATTTGTTTTTTGTTTTTTTTGTTTTGTTTTTTTGTTTTTTTTGTTTTTGTGTTTGTTTGTTTGTTTGTTTGTTTGTTTAATTTAGTTTTGTTTTTTGGTTTTTTGGTTTTTTTTTTTTTTTTTTTTTTAAAGGATAAATTTTCAACATTTTGAAATAATGGCTTAAAAGATTTTATTATGACTCCGAAAAACATTAAAATTTCAAAAGAATAATGAAAACATAAATTTAAAAATAAAAACAAAAATTAAAACAATGAAAAAAAAAAGTTAAAAAAATTAACCAAAAGTAAAATAAAAATATATACTAAAAGGAACATCAAATTAAAAAAAGACAAAAAATATCAAATATATAAAAAAGACAAAAAGAAAATCAATCATAAAAAATGTTAAAAAAGAAAAACAAAATTTAACCTATAAAAGATAAGAATTAAAAAACTAAACAAAATTAAAAAAATATAAAGAAATAAATAATAACAAAAACATATTTTCAAAACTAAAAACATAAAATGTGTAAAAAAAATTTATTGTTGTAAACTATAAAAAAATTTGATAAAAAAAACAAAAAAAAAAAAAAAAAATTAAAAACTATAAAAATTAAAAAACCATTAATATATATAGAAAAATAAAAAATAGATAACATAGGCATCCTGTCGATAACAGAGTAAAAAGAACAATGGCAATGGAAGCCACATCAACCCTTTTGCTCCAGAAAGTCAGATCTCTCCTGCAGGAGGTTGCAGGATTGACAGTAGCAAATCCTCTCTCCACTCTCGAGAAGTTAGAGGCACATGCAGAACCTGGACACTTTCGAAGCCATAACTGCAAGGTTTCGCTGCTTCTGGATCTGATCTCTAGAAGCTGCACTACCTGTGGAATGTCATGGGATGGAGCGACTTTGTCTTTCAAGAAGACGCTCGCATTTACCCTCACCTATCAGCTCCTCATGGATTCCTTTAAACCACAGGGTTTGGAGCTCTAGGGAACAAGGGATGATGCAACAACAACAGATTCAATTGTAGTCGAAACTACTAGGAACCCTAAGCATCAAGCCAAGGCCGCAAAGCTGATCTAGATCTGTGTAGTCGAAACTACTAGGAACCCTAAGCATCAAGCCAAGGCCACAAAGCTGATCTAGATTTGTGAAAACGAGAAGGAAGGGTTTGGGCGACGGGGTTCTTGCTACCTCAGCGGTGAAGAAGAGACGATTGAAATAGAAAAGATCAAGACCCTGACTCTCGATGGCTTGATGCGCTTCGATCTACTGGCAGATTTGGGAGAAAATCTATCAGCATTAAGGGAACCCTTGGACAAGATGTTTTGTTCAGAGCTTAATGGCAGTCTGGTAACAACCATGGGATGTACTGGGCCCAACATTGACATGAAGAGCAGATTATCAAGCCCTCCGCAGGGGATTGAGAGCAGTCGGGATAGGGCAAACGTCCTTGCAGAAATCTCTTCGGCGGATTGAGCATAAGCAAATCCATTTGCAAACGGTTCTTTGAGGACTCGAACCTAGGCAAGGGAGTCAAACCAGCGCGATACTTCTCCTGACAAGATGCAAAATATCGAACAGGGTACTTCAGGTCTTGAAGAGGCTCCTGGCAATGAAAAAGATGATGTAGACAATCTAGGTACTAGGGCTTCGCCCAGAAATAAGAAGAGGGACAGGGAACCTGAGAACGCAGAAGTCGACCTGAGATTAGCAAGGGGGGAAAATCTAAGAGCTGCAGAGACTGTAGTGCTTTCCCTGCATTGGTGAGCTCCAGGACTACAGAGTAGTATGGAGGCATAGAAGAGGCACAACTATGCATGAACCAGAAGACCTCAGAACCCCCCTCCATGGTAACTTCTAAACATTTTCAAATTTCTATAAAGACTCCTTTGGGGAAATCTACCTTGATTTGGGTCCATGCAACAGACGATATTCAAAATTTGAGGAATACCATTGCCAAACAAACTAGCTATGTAGATGCGTTGCAACACCTACTCTATGGGGGCAGAACTCTACATGACTACAGATCCATACATGATTACAACATCATGCCAGATTCCACTATAACACTCAATCTGAGATTGTAAGGTGGTGCAAATCAGCGCAACACAACAAACAAAAGGAGGCAGTGGGGCAAGCACAAAACCAAAAAATAACTCAGATCCAAAACAGAAGCATAGAAATGAAGGTATATCATTCAAGAACATCTTACAAGGGACAAAATCTCCTATAGAATCTCCAAAGCAGGCTGGAACAGAACCTAGTCCATACATAGTGGAGCAGCTAAACTATACACCATAACTGAATATAGACATAACAGAATCAGATGAGGTATGTAATAGTTATGAATCACAAGCCATAATTTGTTGTTTTAATGGGTTTTTGCCAAAACCTTTTGAGCTATTCCATTGGATCTTCACAAAATGGACTTTAAATTGTGAAATTCATGTATGCTCCAGAGCATTTTTCATTGTAAAATTCCAATCATTAGTGATAAGAGACATAGTGATACAGGAGGGACCATGGTTATGGGGATCTTCGGGCCTCTTCATCACACCATGGTTCTCGGATTTTGATGCCAATACTATGGTTGTTTCTAGGATGCCAGTTTGGGTGTGCCTACACAATCTCCCAATACATTTCTGGGACCAAAAGGTTATTTCATGTATAGGCAACACCATTGGCAGACATATTAAAGTGGATACACAAAGAGTGGAGGAAAGAATTTTCACATTCACACACATTTGTGTGGAAGTAGATCTCAGTAAGGGCCTACGAGAACACATACAACTGAAACACAATCAACAAAGCTGGACTCAGATATTGGACTATGAAAATATAGCATTTAGGTGTAGAACATATCGACAAACAGGACATGTACAAAATACCTGTCCAGAAGCCAAAAAAGACAACAGAAGGAAGAAGAAAACAGGAAAACATCATAAGGGTTGGAATTTCCCCCCACCAGAATTGGAAGAGGAGGAGGAAATAGAAGTGGAAGAGGACATCCCCAATGAGAACAATCAAGTAGACAAAGAAGCAGAAACCCATATGACACCACCACAAGGCTCTATAGAATCACAACTGGAAAAGATGTCAGATACAATGGAAAATAGTGGAACCAAAAGGCTACACGCATCAGATACCTCTGATTCTAACAAGGAAAATCCCCGATGAGATGCTGAAAACTCACTACAACTTGTTACCACGATACCATCTCAAGGGGAGTGTCGCAAGGTCGAGAAGAAAAAGGGGAGGAAAACATGATTCCCCGAGATGTTATTTCTTATTTTGTTTCTTTTGTACCCCTAATCTGAGGTCCTTTGACCTGTGGATGGAATGCGTACAACATATACAACATGTAATTGTGTTTTATTATTAAAATTACATTTTTTTCTTATGGG
>APFE030491722.1:2830-21205 GCA_000404065.3 Pinus taeda | reverse complement strand
AAAAGAGAAATAAGACAACTAGAAAATTTGTTAAGTAATCGCGATTTAAAAAACAATTGGACATAAAAAAATGTAAAGTGTAAAAAAATGTAACATTTAAAAAAAATATCCACACTTAATACATTAAAAAAATTAAAAATAAAACCTCTAAAAAAAGGGGTTGATGCTGCATCAACACATTTCAAAGTTAGCATGAAAGTCACTAACATTTAAAAACAAACATTTATATTTGATACATAAGTAAAATTTAAAGTATAAAAAATATGCTCTGAAAAAAAGAAGTGTATTCTAAATCAACATTTTTCAAAATGGAATGATTTTTTTGCTACCTCAATATAGCAGGTAACCGTATCAGTGCCCGTTTCAAAGTTTACATTGTTTTCACGAGAGTGTAGGAATCTAGACCTCTCAATGGAGTAATATCAGATGTTTGTGGATATGTATGAGTCGACATCTGTGGGAGAAGTTCTCAATTTTTGCCAGATTCACCAGTTTGGATATTTTCCATGAGGTGTTTATCCAAGTATGGATGAGACGAAAATTAGGTAAATGTGCACAAAGAGGTTGGTGTCACTGGAGTAATGGTGATTATAAATAAATTCTAAGTCAAGGTAGAAAGGACCACAACACACAAGAGCAAATCAATGAAGCCTATCATGAAGTAGAGTTAGCCATGTTGGAGCTTTCTTGCACGCCACCAAGAAATAAATGAAGAGAATGGTTAGGGGACATCATATTAGTAAATCTATGGGCTCCGATGGAGTGCTTTATCTACCACAAGAAGGAGAGCTACGCCATCAGTACACTTAGGTCTCTGAAAAGTAGTTAAGAAGGAATGGGGATCCTTGCTAGAGTGTGTAGGACGATCAAGTGATCTACACAGGATAAATTCAATGAAGGTATTTGTTAAGTGTTCAGTGAAGATTGAGATTCAATTCATAGTATGGAGACTCCATAGGTGTCCCATTTTGATATTTAATAGAGTTACAATGGCATGGAATTTTTATGGAACAATAACAGATAGTGCCATGCTAAAACACACTATTAGCTATAGAGAAACAAAGATAGTAGAAGCAACTTAAACAATAGAGACAACAATGATAACATCATTCTTAATGCAACAAAGGAGAAAAATAGTGGAGTGAAATTGTGCAAAGTGGGGGAAGTAGCATTGTTTCTAGTGAGCTGAGTGGATAGCTCTAAGTGGGTGTGTGCTACTGAGAAGAGTCCAAGTGTGTCTCGACTGCTAAAAAGAGGCTGAGAGTGCCTATGTAGAGGAAGGATATCAAAAGTGCATCAATGTTTCTATGAGAGGCTAAGAGAGCCCATGAAATTGAAGAGGGTCAAGAGAAGAGTATATGTTGTGGAACTTTGCATGGGTGATTGTTGTTGAGTAGAACATAATCGAATGCTAAAGGATGTTGAGAAAATTAGAGGGCTAAAGGTAGAGGAGAACATAGAGCTGAGATCAAGCAGAGTGGCTACCAAGTACAATGAACATTAGTTCCTTTTGAGTGTGGGTTGGAGCCTAAAGACAAAAATTTGGTGCTTCCATCTCTAGTGGGTGTCTAAAGAAAGATTGGGGGTTGGTGCCTTCTGCAAGTTGGTGATTTCATAAGTCTAAGGAGATGCAAGTTTGTTCTTGCAGTAAATCCATGAAGTTGGTGCTTCACATGGTTCTTCTGGTAAGCTGATCACATGTTTGCAGAAGAAGGAAGTTGGTGCTAGAAAATAATCAAAGGGAGTTGGTTCTTTGTGTGAGTGGTGGCTCACAAACAAAAATTGATGTAATAGAGTAGGTTCTCTTATTTACATCATAATAACAAAGAAGCTTTGGTGGTTTTTCTCCTGGAAGGGTTTCCATGTTAAACCTCCATGTCTCATGTGTTTGATGGTCATGATGTGTATTGTTGTATTTATTGATATAACTATTGTTATGTTTAGTTAATGGTTTCTCACACAATGATTTCCAAGTCTGAATAGTAAATATAAATTAGCATCAAAATTTGATTTAGCCTTAATATTGATTCACCCCCCCCACCCTCCTAGTATTAAAAATTGTTTCCAATATTTTATTGCTTGGCTCCTTGTCTATTATTTTGTAGCAACCACTCTTGTTAAGGTGTTCATCCATTTTTCTCTTCCTATTTCAACCTATTCATGATCACTGTGGTATTACCTTTGTCTACATGTTTATGTGGTGGTTATTATTTTGAGTGAGATTCGAGAGTGAATCACAATTTCCATTTTAAAGTCAACATTTCGAATGCAAAACAAGACCCATCATCACTACACATTATGACAACTAAACATGTATTATTTATAGAAAATGTTATCTTCTTTGAGATAAGAATTTTTTATTGAGACGATAAGTAAGAATAGAAGTGGTTTTAAATCATAATATATTAATATTTTAAATAAATATAAGCTTTTTATGGACATTATCAATTTAATTTAATATTTTTAAGTTAATTAAAGGAAAATTAATGACAAATCAACAAAACATTATTCCATTTTCTATATTTTTTTAAAATCTAGCTTTCACTTTATAATAAGAAACACAATGAAGGTCATCATAGCTAGCTTTTTCTTTCTAATACAATTTAGCAAAATAAAGGTTACCATCTCAAATGTTAAAACTTTAGTGAAATGAAAGCAAATAATGATGATAATAATGATGTCAATGAAATGAAGAAAAGAAAATCACAAGGAAAATAAATGTAGCCTAAACTTACACCCTCAAAGAAAGTAGTATAACATAAATTTAATAAAATAAATATGCAAGATGAATTAAGGAAACTTCATGATAAAATTTCATGCTAACCACATAATAACTCCAAATGATGCCTTTTCACAAGGATGTCCTTATTAGATGCATGAGGTTTGTCCTTATTAGATGCATGAGGTTTAAACTCACAATTTCCTTCGATAATATACCAACACACTCACTAATTATGGCATGGGAATAATGAACAAAGATTAATTATTACTAATTAATTAAACCATTCACAACCAGATTTTCCCGCTTAGAGAAAAAAATGAGGTAATCCAAATAACCATTTCAACTATTTTGTATAAGAATGTAACAACCCTTGTGAAAATTTGATGTAATAAAAGTTAATAAAGGAAAATTATGATCACGGGTAAGGGACACGTATTCCAAGCTGAATGTTGCGCAAATATATCCTAGTGGGCATCACTGGATGTGTGTTTTGGTAAAGGAAAATTGGAAAAGGCTAAGGCAAAGCATTAAAAGACAAAAAGGCATTTTTTGCACATTTATTTATGAAAATAAAGGAAATTAGGAGAAAATGAAGGTAAAAGGTCACAGGTTGCATGTGAGGAGGACATTGAAGGAAAATAATGGAAAATGAAGAAAACAAAGGCCTCGTTAATGAAAAAGCCTTTGAGGATCATTTGGTAACCTTTCTTCAGTTCAAGTTTGGAGCTCTCTCATTATTCTCTCTCTCTCTCTCTCTTATGCTTTGTCACTTAGAGTTTTCTTGGAGCACTCTAGTTTGGAGCAAGGAAAAGAAAATCAAGCAAAGGAAAGGAAAGTAGGATCAAGTAGCTTCAGCAGGAATGCTTGCAGGTAACCTTTTGCATGTGTGATTTCCTAGCTAGTTTGGACATGCATGAATTTGCATGTTGGTGTATGGTTCTCATGCGGTCGGTGGCATGGTTTTGTCAGGTTATGATAGTGAATTTTAGCCTAGTCTAGCCTTTTTGTAGATGACATGGTGTGTTGGGATGTTGATCTCTATTTTGAGCTTTGGAATTGCCTGATGTATTTCAGAATCTGGGGTGGAGGTGGTCTCAAGGTTCATTCCCAAAGGCCTAGGAATCCCTTGACTCGTTTTGGAGGAATACATGGTAAATCTTGAGGGATCAGTCTCGGTTTAGGGCCTAGTGATTCGGGTTTGGATTTCAATAAAGCTTGATATACAAGGAGATGGAGAATTCGTCAAGGATAGTGATGAATTATGGATGGCATTCCAAGTTATTTTCAGTTGTGATCGGAGCACAACTTTTGGTGTGATCAAGTTTTGATAAGGCTGGAGGTGGTTTAACCTCTGGATTCCCTTGGTTGTTCTTGGATTGGTTTTTCTATGAGATCCAACATTCATGCATGGAATATGGCACAGGGGTGACTAACTGAAAGAGATATTTAGTTCAGCCATGTCTATGGTCGTGCAGTAGATGGAGGTCCCAAAACTGGTCAGATTTGCCTATGATTAATAAAAGCTAAGTTCTCTTACTTTTGCACTGAATTATATGTGGATTTAATGGCTGTCATATCTCTGATATTTATATGGTTTTATGCTTGTTATAATCATGGTTGAATGACTGGTTCATGTCATGGTTATTTCATGTATTTACTTGTAATTGTTAAATGGGCAGATGCAAGACCTAATTGATGATGTAGTAGTTCAATGGAGAAGGAGGTTATCCTTTTGGTTATGTTTCATAAGTTATTTCATTAATTTATGCTATGCTTGGGGATGCTCAGGCCTAGTCCTGAGGCTGATTTTTGATTGATCAAAATTGTTATTATGTTTTGAATGAATTTTTGAAGTTACAACAAGTTCTAGGCAGAGGTTGGGATTCTGAACTAGAAAAGTGGCTTCAATCTCAAGGCCACTGGCACAAATCTAGAAATTTTTGTTCACAGTCGCTGCTACGTAGGCCTGTGAAAGCGACTTTGGGTTTTTAGTCACTCCCTTGCCCATAGAATAAGAGTGACTATGGCCTAAGAGCTATAGAATAGTAGTGGGACCTAGGGAGAGGTTGTCTGAGTGGCTGACTTGTCTCTTGAGGGCTATGTTGATGATGTTGGATGACTGTATATGATGTTCCTTTGATTCCCCTTCCTTAAGGTGAAATAGGAGGTCGAATATAATTGTAGCAATATCTCTCCTCATGTTTGCCCTGGTTGGCATGGTTACTTTGGGTAGACCTGGGAGGGGGTGTTACAAATTGGTATTAGAGCGTGGTTGTGCTCTCTTTGGGTCATATTTGATGCTACATATATGGGTTTATGTGTTGGTCATGCATGCATGTCAATTGCGTGCGTGGATCTTACACTTGCGTCCCATGTGCTTGTTGCATTGCATCATATGGATCATGGTAGTAGTAAGGTTATCATGAGGAACTTGATGTTGATTTTATGGTGATTTGGTTTAGCTGACATAGTATGCCTTGTAGGAAAGAGATGAGATGCCTAGCAAGGTGGTAGACTACATAGAGTCTCACAATGCATTAGTTGTGCATTGTGGCATGGGGCACTCTTCTAACATGGTATACACATTGAGAAGCTTGAAGGAAGAAATAAGAAGTTGCGAAATAGACATTGACAAAATCGTGTGGGCATAAGAGAAACAAGCAGAGGTGAATGTGATATTAATTCAACGTTTGTTAGATTTGCAATGATAGGGACCTCTTCGGATCAGCCATGGACATGAGGACAAAAATAATGGGGCATATGACAGTAGGTCTCATAGTAGACATAGGTCAGATAGATTTGACACTATCATAGATGGAAGGTTTTTGGACACTCTTGATAGGAGAGGTGACAGACACAGGTATTACTCTAGTTTTGGTTCTGATAGACATCATGATTGTCATCATTATCATTCATACAGGAGGAATGATAGGGGGTACTTTCCAGATGAGTTCAGTAAGGAAAGTCACCTACCTTTGATGGAGAGATGAAGAAATATCAATATGTGGAGGATTGGTTGCTTGGCATGAGGAAATTCTTTAGATTGCATGATTACTCAGAAAACATGAAAGCAAGGATAACCCTTTTCAGTCTCAAAGGTAAAATGGATATTTGGTGGGAAGACATGAAGAATGTCAAGGACATACATGAGGATGATTTGACTTGGCATGCATTTGGAAGGCTCTTCAAGAAGAGGTACTTATCTAAGAGTTATTATGATGATAAAGCTAAGGAGTTTTATGAGTTGTAGATGGGTTATATAATAGATGAGGAGTATACTAGCAAATTTTTGGAGCTGTTGAGATATGTGCCTTACCTCAGAGAGGAGAAGGTCAAGGTTTAGAGATTCATCAGTGGATTTCTAGTTGCATACACAGACCAGATTGAGTTTGATGAGCCTAGATTGTTGGAGGAGGCCATTCTAAAGCTGAAGCATTGTTATAAGCAGTCGAAGCATGAAGTTGAGTTGAAACATGACTTGAAGAGAAACTACAAAGCTAAAGGAAAATGGCCACCAACCAGGAAGAATTCAAGATGCAAGTGAGAAAGATAATGTAGTTCCTTAGAAGATATTCAATACAACTAAGAAGGGACATGAAGAGAAGTAGGCTAGAGGCAGTGGTAGCGAACCATTGTAGCGTTGGATATGTGGCAAGGATCATCGTAAGAGGGATTGTCTATAGTATCAGAGTGGTGGTAGACCCCAGATCTACAGTGCTCAGGAGGCACATACAGTTGATGATGTTTGTCATATCATTCCTAGGATCTATGTAGTTGTGGACAATAGGTAGGCGGATCATCAAGTATCGATCATTGAGATGGACGGTAAGCTTTGTGATCAAGTTTCTTCTATTTGATTGATCCTAGATCTAACTATATTTATATTAATCCTGACCTAGTGGATAAGTGTGGTTTGAGAAAAGAAGTGCATGCAGAATCTTTGTTGGTATAGTGGGCTTCAGGTACAAAAAAGAGAGTTCACCATTAGGTAAGAGCTTGTGCATTTGAGTTAAATGGTATGTCTAAAACAACACATTTGAATGTATTTCCATTGGGTTCATATAATATGCTTTTGGTTATGGATTGGCTATACCTTCACAGAACCAAAGTGGATTTCCTTGACAAGGCCATTGAATGTGTGGATGATAGTGGGGAAAAGAGGACCTTGTAGGGAAAGAAGAAGTCTACATTAGTGAGGATGGTTACCACTATGCAAGCTAAGCATAGTTGTATAAAAAGGTTGTGTGATGTTTACAGTACACATTTCCAGTGACAATGGTAAGGAGGTTGAGGATGCTGATGTGTTGAGAAGGTACCCAGTTTTATTGTAGTTTCAAGATGTATTTCCATAGGACATTACAGAGTTTCCACCTTACAGGGAGGTAAACTTTTCTAATAAGTTAGTGCCGCAGGTAGCTCCAACATCGAAAGCACCTTATAGGATGAGCACACTTGATTTGGTAGAGTTGAAGTTTCTCCTAAAGGAAATGTTGGTTAAAGGATACATTAGACCCAATGTATCACCTTGGGGTGCACCAGTGTTGTTCGTAAAGAAGAAAGATGGTACTCTTAGATTATGCATTTATTACATGTAGCTAAATAAGGTAATGATGAAGAACATGTACCCTTTCCTGAGGATTTATGATTTGTTTGATCAACTAAAGGGAGCAGAAGTGTTCTCTAAGATCGACTTGAGATTGGAATACCATCAGCTACACATCAAAGAACATGATATCATCAAGACTACATTCAGGACCAGGTATAGGCATTTTGAGTTTATTGTTGTTCCATTCAGTTTGACTAATGCTCCAACTACATTCACGTGTTTGATGAATATTGTGTTGTGTCCTTATTTGGAAAATTTTGTTATTGTATTCATTGATGACATACTAGTATATTCTAAGAATGAGGAAGAACATGCTGAACATTTAGCATCAGCGTTGAGATTGCTAAGAGAGCATAAGTTGGATGCTAAACTTAGAAAGTGCAGCTTATTTCAGATTGAGGTACACTACTTGAGACATGTTGTCTCCAAGGAAGGCATAGCAGTAGATCTAGAAAAAGGTAAGGACCATCATGGAATGGGACTTTCCTAAGAATGTAGATGAGGTGAGATCATTCATGGGATTGGTAGGTTACTACAGGAGTTTCATCAGGTACTTCTCATGCATTGCATATCCTATCACATCATTTTAGCGGAAAGGTAAGAAGTTTGAATGGATGATGGAATCTGAAGATAGTTTTGAGGAGCTTAAGCAATTGTAGACACATGCACCAGTGCTAAAGATTGTGGATTGAGACACAGAGTTTGTAGTGTGTGAAGATGCTTGCAAGAGTGGACTTGGAAGAGTTCTCATGCAAGAAGGACAGGTACTGTGTTATGAATCACAAAAAATGAATGAGCATGAGAAAAACTATCCAATGCATGATCTTGAGCTAGCAGCGATTATACATGCATTGAAGATGTGGATCATAGTGGGTTGACGTATTTGTTTGACCAGACAAATCTAAATGCCAGGCAAGCTAGATGGTTGGCTACCCTTAGTGAGTTTGACTTCGAGATCAGATACATCAAAGGGAAGGAGAACCAGGTTGCATATGCTCTTAGAAGGAAGGTATGGGTAAATCATATAGCCACTATAAGCTCCTATGGGACAAAGTTACAAGATAGGATCTTGCAGGCCAAACAACGTGATTAAAAATACATGGAGATTATGGACATGTTACAATAGAGTACATGCACAGGTACAACTTTAGGTGTAGGTACAGGTACAGGGGATCAGGATGCAGATTATCATATCATGACAGATGGCTTGGTGAGGTTTTGAGATAGGATCTATGGGTCGAATTGCATTGAGCTCAAGAAGTGTATCTTGAGGGAGTTTCATGTGAAGTAGTACTTGGGTCATTGAGGATATCAGAAGACATTAATAGTTGTGAAGAAGTTTTACTATTGTTCGAATATGAAGAAGGAAGTGGTTGTGTTCGTGGCTAGATGTTTATACTATTAGTAGGTAAAGGCGAAATTCAAGCATCCAGGTGGTTTACTACAACCGACAACAATTTCGGAATGGAAATGGGAGGTCATTTCCATGGATTCCATCATAGGTCTTCTGAGGAAAGTTAGGAAGCATGATTATATTATGGTCATGGTTGTTAGGTTGAGCAACGTAGCTCACTTCATTCTGGTTAAGACTACATAATTAGCCAGTGAGGTAGCACAGGTGTTTATCAGAGAGATACTGGGACTACATGGTGTTCCAAAGAAGATTGTGTCGGATAGGGATGTAAATTTCATTTCCAAGTTTTGGAAGGAGCTATTTGTAGGCTTATGTACATAATTGGCCTTCACTACAACTTATCATCCAAAGATAGATGGTCAGACAGAGAGGGTCAATAGGATATTGGAAGATATGGCGAGGATGTACGTGATGCACTAGGAGAGGAAATTGGAGGAGTATCTTCCATTGGTGGAGTTTGCATACAATAATGATTATTAAAAGTCATTGGCTATGATTCCTTTCAAGGCATTGTAATGACAGAGTTGTAACAATACCATTAGATGGAGGGATCCAATGAACAAGGTACTTATTGGACTCAACATGTTGAAAGATATCGAGCATGTTTATTTGCACATCAAGCCCAAGAAAATCTACTTGAGGATTGGTTCATGTGCTGAGTTGGCACCATGGTATTGTGGGCCTTTTGAGATCCTTGAGAGGATTGGACTAGTGGCATATCGACTTGCACTCCCCCCAACAATGAAATTCCATGATGTTTTCCATATTTCATTACTTAAGAAGTATATAAAGGACGTTGATCATGTTATTGACTGGTCTGTATTGTAGGTGGAGAAAGAAGGAGAGCTCTAGCCCGAGCCTCAATACATATTGTAGCAGAAACATCTCATGCTTAGGAACAGAGCCATAAAGAAAGTTAAAGTGTAGTGGAAAGCACTTTGGGCCTGAAGAAGCTACACGGGAGATGGCAAATTAGATGTGGGCCCTATATCCTTCATTATTTACCAGTTGAGGCAAATCAGTTTTGGTTTGATGTTTTTTTATGTTTTCCATATATTTTTTTGATGTTTTGATATTTGTATATGTATATGTAGTGGAAGCACTTTGGGCCTAAAGAAGCTACATGGGAGATGGAAAATCAAATGTGGGCCCTATATCCTTCATTATTTACCAGTTGAGGCAAATCAGTTTTGGTTTGATGTTTTTTTATGTTTTCCATATATTTTGTTGGTGTTTTTATATTTGTATATGTATATGTATATGGATATAAATACCGCCATGAGCTAAGTTATAAAGCTCCAATAAGTAGTATCATTATTTTCTTGTCATGTTGTCATTATGTTTTTCTTTTGAGCAGGTTCTTCATTGTAAATACTGCAACAAGCTAAGTTTTAAAGCTCCATAAATAGGATGTTTTCTTTTTAGTAGTTTTGCTAAGGTCTTGGTTTGGTTTAACACAAGGACGGTGTTCCCCAAGGGGGAGGGTTATTTACTAGCCTTGGTGAAAAGTTCGTGTAATAAAAGTTAATAAAGGCAAAATAAGACCACGAGTAAGGGACACATATTCCAAGTTGAATGTTTGGCAATGATATCCTAGTGGGCATCGTTGGATGTGTGTTTTGGCTAAGGAAAATTGGCAAAGGTTAAGGAAAAGGCATTAAAAGGAAAAAAGGCATTTTTGGCACATTTATTTATAAAAATAAAGGAAATTAGGAGAAAAGGAAGGTAAAAGGACAAAGGTTTCAGGTGAGGAGGAAATTGAAGGAAAATAATGGAAAATGAAGAAAATAGAGGCCTCATTCATAAAAAGGCTTATGAGGATCAATTGGTAAACTTTTTCAATTCAATTTTGGAGCTCTCTCATTATATCCCTCTCTCTCACACACTCTTGGTCACTTAGATTTTTCTTGGAGCACTCTAGTTTGGAGCAAGAAAAGGAAAAGCAAGAAAAGGAAAGGAAAGCAAGATCAAGCAGCTCCAATAGGAATACTTGCAGGTGACCTTTTGCATGTGTGATTTCCTTGCTGGTTTGGACATGAATCGCTTTGCATGTTAGTGTATGGTTCTCTTACTATCAGTGGCATGGTTTTGCCTTGTTATGACAATGGATTTCAGCCTAGAATAGCCTTTTTCTAAATGTCATGGTGTGTTTGGATGTTGATCTTGGTTTTGAGTTTTGGAATTACCAAATGGATTTTGGAATCGAGGCGGAGGTGGTCTCAAGGTTCATTCCCAAAGGCCTAAGAATCCCTTGACCATTTTTGGATGGATACATAGTAAGGCCCAAGGGAGCAGTCTCGGTTTAGGGCCTAGTGATACGGGTTTGGATTGTGTTAAAGAATAAGAGACAAGGAGACAAAATATTCCTCAAGGGTAGTGCCGAATTCTAGATGGCATTCCAATTTTTGTTTAGTTGTGATCAGAGCACTGGCTTTGGTGTGATCATAATTTGATGAGGGTGGGGGTGGTTTAATCTATGGACTCCCTTGGTTTTTCTTGGATTAGTTGTTCTATGAGATCCCAATTCATGCTTGGAATATGGTATGGGGGTGACTGGCTGAAAGAGGGATTTGGTTATGTCATGTCTATGGTCGGGTGGTACGTGGAAGTCCTGAACCTCGTCGAGTTTTTATATGATTAATAAAAGTTAAGTTCTCTTACTTTTGCACTAATCTTCAACTACAGGGCCCTTAGGAACCAATCCAATACTTTATACAACTTACCTTGGGGTCCCACTAAACTTTTAGACAGCTTAAGCCTCAGTCACTCCCATTCTATGGGCATGACTGTGACAAGAGACCCAAAGTTTCTCTCACATGCTTGCCTACTAGCGACAAGAGACCAAAATTGTTAATATTATGCCAACGACTCTGGGATTTGAGATGCTTTAGTAAAATAGTATGGAAATGACAGTACTAAGGAAAATACTTGTTCAAGACCTTGACTGGAACCCTACAAGCCATGATAGGCATTTTTTCAAACACATAGTAAATATGCAACCTACAAGTGTAAATAAAAGATATGAGCATAGGGGTCTCAAAATTATCTTAGATTCGCCATGAAGCATTTTATCCTTATAACATTAGTTTTTATTTCATCCATTAGGTCATAGATACATTGGTCATTTAATAACAAGTAAGAACATGATGAGAGCCACTCATGGATGATGTCATAAAACATGTAAATAACCAATATAATAGGGGCATAAATACTAATGAAATCACAACCCTATAAACCACATATAATCCATCATAATGCTCATAGAGATATAAGGACAAATAACCTTTCATTAATGATGTAAAATCCAGACCTAGGATGGGACTTCCACATTCCACCCGATCGTAGAATGGATGAGCAAAATCTCTCTTCAACCATTCACCCATGTGCCATATTCCAAGCATGAATGTGGGATCTCTTAGAACACATCAATGGAATCTCATCCAAGGCTTCTAGAGGCCATCCACCTCAACCCATCAAACAATGATTCCACCTCATAATCATACATCAAAAACCATCATCACATTGGTCTCTATCCCAGCCATTTAGGGATTTAGAGCTTTTGTTCCAACCCAGCTTCCAGGACTATTAACTCAACCCACGGTTGTCACTGGGCTCTAGAGTGTTTTTCCAACCAAGGCACCATGACTAATAAATCAACCCACAACTGTTGTCAGGCTCTAGAGAGTTTGTCCAACCAAGACTCCAAGAATAGTAACTCAACCCACTAAGGGCTCTAGAGTGCTTTTCCAACCAAGGTTACGGGACTAGTAACTCAACCCAAGTTGTTACATGGCTTCCAGAGTAGTTTTCCAACCAAGGCTATGAGACTAGTAACTCAACCCAAGCCATTACAGGGCTCCCAGAGCGTTTGTCCAACCAAGGCTCTAGGAAGTAGTAACGCCACCCAAGCTAAGGAAACATGATAACAAACCAAAAACACAACAAGGAAATAAACCCACAATCACCATGGCTATCTAGGAAATGGAAAGGCTAGGAAACCCACTGTCAATCCATGCAGTCCTCCATGCTAATACCAGATCACAACCAAGAAAGCACATGCATGCCAAAACTAGTGAATGAAACATACATGCAACTTGATACCTTCAAGAAAATATGATGTAGATATTGATCCCGATGCCTTCTTTCACTTTCCTACTCTTCCTTTGCCTTCTTTCTCCAAAAATCCAATTATTCCACACCCTCCAAGAGTGATCCAATAAAACTCTAAGTCTCCAAGGGTATGAGAGAGAGAGAATAATAAGAGAGCTCCAAAACTTGACTGATCAAGTCCTTCCCACAGATCCTTAGAAGCCTTTTTATTAATGAGGTCTCTATTTTCTTCATTTTCTATTATTTTCCTTCATTTTCCTCCTCACATGAAACTAGTGCTTAAGTAGCTATTATAAGAATGGTTGAATGACTAGTTCATGTCATGGTCATTTCATGTATTTACTTGTAACTATTAAATGGATGGATGCAAGACCTAATTGAGGATGTAGTAGTTCAATGGAGAAGGAGGCGATCCTTCTGGTTATGTTTCATAAGTTATTTTAGTCATTTATGCTCTGTCTTGTATCTTATACTTGTAGGTTGCATTGATGCCAAGAGTTTGACAGAATGTTAGTCCTACTGGGGGATGATTAGGCCTAGTCCTAAGGGTGATTTTTGATTGATCAACGTTGTTATTATGTTTTTAATGAATTCTAGAAGTTATAGCAAGTTCTGGGTAGAGGCCAGGATTCTAGGCTAGAAAAGTGGTTTATATTCCATGGTCACTGGAAAAGAACTAGAAATTTTGGTCCACCGTCACTAGTAGGTAGGCCTGTGAGAACAACTTTTTGTTTTTAGTCACTCCCTTTCCCATAGAATGAGAGCGACTATGGCCTAAGAGCTACAGATTAGCAGTGGGACCTAGAAACAGGCTGTTTTAGTGGCTGACTTGTCTCCTGAGGGCTCTGTTGATGATGTTGGATGATTGTATGTGATGTTCCGTTGACTCCACTTCCTTAAGGTGACATAGGATGTCAAATCTAATTGTAGTAGCATATATCATCATGTTTACCCTAGTTGGCATGGTTACTTTGGGTAGACCTGGGAGGGGGTGGTATGGATTGGTATCAGAGTGTGGTTGTGCTCTCTTTGGGTGATATCTAGCGCTACATATATGGGTGAATGTGTTGGTCATGCATGAATGTAATTGCATGTGTGGATCTTACACTTGTGTCCCATGTGCTTGTTGCACTACATCATATGGATCATGCTAGTAGTAAGGTTATCATGAGGAACTTGATGTTTATTTTATGGAATGCATTGTCATGAGTATATGAATGGTTATACAATTATATGCAGCTTGATTACATCCTTGTATGTTAGATTGCATTTTTGGTTATTTGATTACATGCATCAGTCTTGTAGGTTGATTACAAGAATTGATTGCTTATGCTTGACTACATGCGGCTATCGTATGTGTAGTTGATTAGGCATTACTTATGCAGGTGGATAGTTTTGTAAGGCAATGTGTATACTGGAGTAATGGTTGTTATCATGCATGAGGTCATAGCATGCATTGTTGATATGGCCTTGCATTGATTACTAGACCATAGTTAGTATGATGGTTATGTGTTGATGCACTTATTGATATATGTATATATGTTATTATGGTTATGTTGTACATGTATCACAATCTTTTTATGATCTTGTAGATAAGGTATCCTCCGTGAGTTATGCTAGGATGCGTTGATTTATGGTGATTTGGATTAGCCGAAAAAGTATGCCTTGCAGGAAGGAGATCAGATGGCTAGCAAGGTGGTAGACTACATAGGATCTCCCTATGCATCAGATGGGAAGCGTGGTGTGGGGCACTCTTATGACTTGGTAGACACATTGAGAAGCTTGAAGGAAGAAATAATGAGTTGCAAATTAGTGAATGACAAAATCATGCAGGCACAAGAGAAACAAGCAGAGGTGAATGCGACATTACTTCAGAGATTGTTAGATTTGTAGCGACATGCACATCTTTGGATCAGCCATGGACATGATAACAAAATTAATGGGACATATGGTAGTAGGTCTCATAGTAGATATAAGTTAGATAGATCTAACGCTATTAGAGATGGAAAGTTGTTTGACCCTCCAGATAGGGGAGGTGTCAAAAACAGGTATTACTCTAGTGCTGGTTCTGATAGACATCATGTTCATCATCATTATCACCAATACAGTAGGAATGATAGGGGATACTTGCAAGATGAGTTCAAGAAGGCAAAGCCACCTACCTTTGATGGAGAGATGAATAAATTGTAATATGTGGAGGCTTGGTTGCTTGGAATGAGGAAATTCTTTAGATTTCATGATTATTCAAAAAACATGAAAGCAAGGATAGCCATTTTCAGTCTCAAAGGTAAAGTGGATATTAGTGAGAAGACATGAAGAATGTCAAGGACATACATGAGGATGATTTTACTTGGCATGCATTTGAAAGGCTCTTCAATAAGAAGTAATTATCTGAGAGGTATTATGATGACAAAGCTAAGGAGTTTTATGAGTTGTAGATTGGTTCTATGGTAGATGAGGAGTATACTAGTAGATTCTTGGAGTTGTTGAGATATGTGCCTTACATAAGAGAGGAGAAGGCCAAGGTTTAGAGATTCATTAGTGAATTTCCAATTGCATACAAAGACCATACTGATTTCTATGAGCCTATATCGTTCAAGGAGGCCATTCAAAAGTTGAAGCATTGTTATGAGTAGTCGAAGCACGAAGTTGATCCAAAACATGACTTGAAGAGAAATGACAAAGCTAAAGGAAAATAACCACCAAAGCGAGGAAGACCTCAAGATGCAAGTGAGAAAGATAATGTAGTTCCATAAAAGAGATTCAGTATAACTAAGAAGGGACATGGAGAGCAACAGGCTAGAGGCGGTGGTAGGGAACCATTGCAGTGTTGGATATGTGGTAAGGATCATCATAAGAGGGATTGTCCACAGTATTAGAGTGGTGGTAGACCCCAGATCTACAATGATCAGGGGGTGCATATACTTGGTGATGTTGGTAATAGAATTCCTTGGATCTATGAAACTATGGACAACAAGCAGGAAGATCATCAATCATCGATCATTGAGATGGGTGGTAGGCTTTGTGATCAAGTTGTTCCTATTTTGATTGATCCTGGATCTAACTATAGTTATATTAATCCTGATCTAGTGGATAAATGTGGTTTGAGAGAAGAATTGCATGCAGAATATTGTTTGGTACATTTAGCTATAAGTACAAAGAAGAAAGTTTATCATTGGGTAAGAGCTTGTGCTTTTGAGTTAAATGGTATGCCTACAACAACACATTTGAACATATTTCCATTGGGTTTGTATAATATGCTTTTGGGTATGGATTGGCTATACCTTCACAGAACCAAAGTGGATTGCTTCGATAAGGCCATTGAGTGTGTGGATGATAGTTAGGAAAAGAGGACCTTGTAGGGAAAGAAGAAGCCTACATCAATGAGTATGATCACCACTATGCAGGCTAAGCGTAGTTGTAGAAAATGTTGTGTGATGTTTTCAGTACACACTTCTAGTGACAAGGGTAAGGAGTTTGAGGATGCCAATGTGTTTAGCAGGTACCTAGTTTTTAGTTGTTTCAGGATGTATTCCCAGAGGACATTACAGAGTTTCCACCTCATAGGGAGGCAGACGTTTCGATTGAGTTAGTGCCAGGGGCAACTCCAACATTGAAAGCACCTTACAGGATGCACACACCTGATTTGGTAGAGTTGAAGTTGAAGCTAAAGGAAATATTGGACAAAGGTTACATCAAAACTAGTGTATCAACTTGTGGCGCACGAGTGTTGTTTGTAAAGAAGAAAGGTGGTACTCTTGGATTATGCATTGATTACAGGTAGATGAATAAGATATTGATCAAGAAACAGTGCCCTTGCCAAGGATTGATGATTTTTTTAATCAGATAAAGGGAGCAATAGTGTTCTCGAAGATTGACTTGAGATCAAGATACCATCTGGTATGCGTAAAGGAACATGATATTTTTAAGACTCCATTCAAGACCAGGTATCAGAATATTGAGTTTATTGTTGTTCCATTCAGTTTGACTAATGCTCCAACTAGTTCACGTGTTTGATGAATATTGTGTTGCATCCTTATTTGGACAAGTTTATTATTGTATTCATTGATGACATACTGGTATATTCTAAGAATGAGGAAGAACATGCCGAACATTTAGCATCAGTGTTGAGATTTCTAAGAGAGCATCAGTTAGATGCTAAGCTTAGAAATTGCAACTTATTTCAAATTGAGGTACATTAGTTGAGACATGTTGTCTCCAAGGAAGGAATAGCAGTAGATCCAGAAAAGGTAAGGGCCATCATGGAATGGGAATCTCCTAAGAATGTAGATGAGATGATATCATTCATGGGATTAACAGGTTATTATAGGAGGTTCATCAGGAACTTCTCATGCATTGCATATCCTATTACATCAATGCAGTGGGAAGGTAAGAAGTTTGAATGGACACCAGAATGTGAAGATAGTTTTGAGCTATTTAAGGAACTGTTGACACATGCAACAGGGCTAAATATTGTAGATCCGGGCACAAAGTTTGTAGTGTGTACAGATGCTTGCAAGAGGGGACTTGGTGGGGTTCTCATGCAAGAAGGATTAGTATTGTGTTATGAGTCATGAAAACTGAATGAGCAGGAGTAAAACTATCCAATTCATGATCTTGAGCTAACAATGATGATACATAGATTGAAGATGTGGAGACATTATCTTCTGGGCAAGAGGTTTACATTGATGAATGATCACAATGGGTTGAGGTATTTTTTTTACCAGCCGAATCTAAATGTTGGGCAAGCTACATGGTTGGCTACCCTTAGTGAATTTGATTTCAAGATCAGATACATCAAAGGGAAGGAGAACCAAGTTGCATATGCTCTTAGTAGGAAGGTACATGTACATCATATAGCACCTATAAGCTCCTATGGGACAAAGTTATAGGATAGGATCTTGTAGGAAGGAAATTAGGACGAAAAATACATGGAGATTATGCACAAGTTACAATAGAGTACATGCACATGAACATGTTTAGGTGCAGGTACAGGTATATGGGATGAGGATGCAGACTATCATCTCACAATAGATAGCTTCGTGAGGTTTCAAGAAAGGATCTATGTGCCTCTTTTCATTGAGCTCAATAAGCTTACCTTGAGGGAGTTTCATGCAAAACCATATTCGGGTCATCCAATATAACCAAATAAATTTACGATTGTGAAGAAGTTTTACTATTGCCCGAATCTGGAGATGGAAGTCACTGAGTTTCTGGCTAGATGATTAGATCATCAATAGGTAAATGTGGAATGCAAGCATCTAGGTGGTTTACTACAGTTGATAGCAATTCTGGAATGGAAATGGGAGGTCATTTCCATGGATTTCATTAGAGGTCTTCCGAGGACAGTGAAGAAGGATGATTCTAATATGGTCTTGGTTGATAGGTTGAGCAAGGTAGCTCACTTCATTTCAGTGAAGACTACATAATCTATCACTAAGGTAGCATAGGTATTAATCAGAGAGATAGTGAGACTACATGGTGTTCCAAAGAAGTTTGTGTTAGACAGGGATGCAAATTTCA